>PVLC010026402.1:0-22757 GCA_004027655.1 Graphiurus murinus | reverse complement strand
GTACTGGGGATTGAACTCAGGGGCCTTCTACCTCCGAGCTACGCCCCCAGCCCTATTTTTTATTCTTTATTTTGAAACCAAGTCTCACTAAGTTGCGGAGGGCCTCACTAGGTAGCTGAGGCTGGCCGCGAACCCGGATCCTCCGGTCTCAGCCTCCCGAATGCTGGGATTACAAGCGTGCGCCACCACGCCCGGCTCTGATTGGATATTTTAAATAAATGGAATCATACACTTTGTGTCTTTCACTTAGCGTATTGTGTGTGTGTGTGTGTGTGTGTGTGTGTGTGTGTGTGTGTGTGTGTGTGTGTGTTATTAGGAATTAAACCTAGGGGTGCTCTACCTGAGAGCTATACCCCCAGCCCTTTTCTTAAAAAAAATATTTGTTTTTTATTTTGAAACGGTTTCAGGGGCCAGCTGTGGTTGCAGGCAGTGAGATCCCCAGAGGGAAGAACACATGGGGAGCCACCACCTGGAGGAGAACAAACAGCAAACAGCAACTTTATTCTGCAGACCTGATCCTTGTATAGGGTTCTCCGCAAAATGGTGCACACCCACGTCAGTGGGATATGCACATGCATGTTACACTTTGCTTAGTCATTGCACATGTGTGTTACACTTCGCTTAAACTCTGCACATAACCATATACAATGTGCATACACAGATATGTGGGCATCCGCTATTACAGGGAGGTGCTCACACCTGCAACAGTGTGGGGGACCAGGGACCACACACAGCCTGTGGGGATCATGCACACCTACAACTGTACTGGGTGCGTGTGTGTCACTGGCTGCGCAGGGTCGTGCCGTCCCCACCAGCATGTACTCCCTCTGGGTCCCCGCACAGAGTCTCAATAAGTTGCCAGGGCTAGGCTTAAACACATGATCCTCCTGTTTCAACCTCCTAAGTGTTGGGATCACAGGCGTGTGTCACTGCGCCTGGATTACTTAGTGTGCTTTTGAAGCTCATTCGCGTTGTATCAGTTCTTCATTCCTTTTCATTCCCAGTATTTCTGATAGCTTCCAAAGAGAAAAACATCCTCCTATTTCAAAAAGGATGTTTGTAAACACTGGTCTATAGCACTGGGCCAGAATTCTTTTTTTTTTTTTTTCTTTTGCAGAACTGGAGATTGAACCCAGGGGTGTAACTGGGGGTGTACCTCCAAGCTACACCCCAGCCCTATTTTTTAGTCTTTATTTTGAAACGGGGTCTCACTAAGTTGCGGAGGGTCTCACTAAATAGCTGAGGCTGGCCGCAAACCTGTGATCCTCCTGCCTCAACCTCCCTAGTACTGGGATTACAAGCATGGGCCAGAATTCTGAAGACCTTGCTTAGGGGGGAAATAAGTGCTTCCCCTTTGATCCTGATTTTGTTTTTAGTAAGAAGCTTCTCTGACCATTTGGGGTCACATTTGGGGGCTCAGGGATGATTCTGGGATTTAAGAAGTCAAAGTCTCTCATGATTTGTGTGTGTGTGTGTGTGTGTGTGTGTGTGTGTGTGTGTGAGAGAGAGAGAGAGAGAGAGAGAGAGAGAGAGAGAGAGAGAGAGAGAGAGATATGTTTTACTTAGTAGGCTTCTAATCCAGTTGCTCCTACTCAGTTCCACATACCAGGAAGCCCACCCACAGTGCCTTCACAAGCATCATTGCTAACCCTGACTTCTTCCTGGCCTCCTCATCTTCATGTGTCACTCACATACTCAGGACTTAATGCTAGCATCCTTGTGGTTGTTTAGTTCTGGAGAGAACAGTTTGCTCTTAATTCGATTTTAGCACAGGGCCTTTACTGAAAGGCACTTTCAATCTTATTTTCTAGTTTTTTCTTTTTTGGGGGGTGGGAGGTCTAGAAACAGAGTTTCAAACTTTTTGGTGCTCTAAATTTCTTCTCTTTACTTATTTTTATTTAATTTATTTATTCATGTATTTGGGTACTAGGGAATAAAATGAAGGGGATTTCTACCTCCAAGCTACACCCCCAGCACTGTTTTTATTTTTTATTTTTTTTTTTTTGAAACAGAGTCTTGCTACATTGCTTAGTCTGGCCTTGAAACTGCTATCCTCGTGTCTCAGTCTCCCAAGTATTGCGATTACAGGTGTGCACCACCACAGTAGGCTTGAATTTCTAAAAAGAAATTCCTGCTTGAAAATCATTCATCCATTTACAGACTCATTTTTTGCCTTCTAGTACTTTCCTAATAGAATCCAGTAACAACCAGCACAGGTCACAAAATTCTGTTTTCCAGTCTCTTCCGCTAGAGCCACAGGCTCTGGAAGTGCCTGATCTGCCTTTAGGTGATCTCCACCCACAGAAGGAACACGTATTTTACTGCTGTGTCACCCAGATCTCTATCTCTCTATACTCCGATGGCTAGTTTGCTCACTACCCCACGCTGATTCCATATATTTTATGCTTTTATTAGAGAATAGTACCTCCTTTCACTGTCCCCTTAGTTAAGATTATGCTAGCACTAAAAAGAATGAACCCCCCCAAACTCAAAATAGTAATAGAGCGTTAATGTCTCATTCATATAACAATTAAAGGCAGTGGAATGAGAGATATTCTACTTCACAACCATTTAGAAATTGCCCAAAAGATGCTCTGCTGTCTTCTACAAATGTCATCCAGGCTCACCCTTTGTTGTCACACAGGCAGCAGAGAAGGGAAGAGTCTCGAGGACTGTGTGAAAGGTGATCCTGGGCCAGCCCTGGAAGCATCATGTGTCCTTTTGTCAAGTCTGCCCACATTCGTTTGGAAAGAATTCACTCCTGTGTCCACAGGGAACTGCAAAGGAAGCTGAGCAGTGTACTCATTCTCTGTGCCCAGAAGGAAAATCAAATGAGATTGGTAGTTAGCCAGTGTCTACCATTGTGTCATGTTTATTCTGAGGTCATTTGAAAGTCACAAAAATAAATACATAAATAAATAAGACACTAAAAATAGAGCCATTGATAAAGTGGAATACTATGGAGCAATTAAAATGATGTCTATTGAAAATGTTAATCACTTAGGAAAATGAGGATATGAATAGAATACAAAGATATGTGTGTATACTTTGTATATACTTTCAAAGGAGAGTCCTAGAATCACTGGAAGGAAATTTGCCCGGAGGATAACATCTATAATCTGTATCACAAGATTGAAGATTTGCCTGTTTTTTCTTTTATAGAGTGTGTGTGTGTGTGTGTGTGTGTGTGTGTGTGTGTGTGGCGGGGGGTGGGGCGCCAAGGGGAGGGTTACTGGTGGTTGAGCCCAGGGGCATTCTACCTCTGTGCTACACCTCCAGACCTTTTTATTTTTTGTCTTGAAACGGTCTCACTAGGTTGCTGAGAGTCTCACCATGTTGCTTAGGCTGTTCTGTTGTGATTCTTATTATTCAAGTTGCTTGCAATATAATGCTATTATAATCAGAGATAAAAAACATACTTCTAAAATATAATAAATTCATAGCCATAACTTTATCTTCTAGGACTGCAGCCACCTCAAATGTCAATATCGCTAATAGCAAATTCAGGAAAGTAACATAATAAAGTTACATCTTTATACTTAATGAAATAGAAGTCAATAATATCATTATTTAATTTGTATTCTGGAAAGGTACTCTGAGATGAGTAAGACTAATACAGTATCTTCAAAGATGACACTACTGTAGGAATGCAGGTTTTACTTTTATTTCCCTATCTAGATGTCTTCTGCATTTTATTTTTAAATTTTCATTTGCAAAATATCCATATCTATTTCTGAAAAAAAATTGAATGCACTCAGACCCTGTGTGTGTGTGTGTGTGTGTGTGTGTGTGTGTGTGTGTGTGTGTGTAATATATAAGCTATAAAAATACATTTCACCCGGCAGCTGGCAGATGGTGTTTATTACTCATCAAAGTTTTTAAGAGAAGCTTATTTTGTGTTATGTCCATCTACTTCTGTATTGGAAGCACACAGACAAAAGAGACATCAAAAACACCACCTTTATCATCACATTGTTGGTTTCTCACAATATACAACAGGCAGTGGTCACATTTCATGAAGAGTTTTTATCAATACTTAGCTGGTCATTTTCAGACTCTTCATAATCAGATAGTCCCAAATCTCAGCTAGTCACCTAAGATGAAGCTATTATTCTCACCTACAGATCAGTATTGCAGATCTATCAATTGTCAGGATTTAGGTAAGGGCCGTTCGTTTTTCCTTTTACCATTGAAGGTTATTTTTATGCTAGAATGAATGGTGCCCATCACTTTCAGCCATTGTGGAGATAGGACTGCTTTTCTGAATTTTTGGTCAATTAACCTGTATGACTCATTATCTGTGTTCTCATCAAATGTGTCCTATGGGAATTAGTCAAGACATACAAAAGACATCGTGCAAGGAAATCAAGGAGTGGCACAAGGCATGGCGTGATGATGCTTTCTCAGTAGAGAAAATGCCTTGCACTTCATATGTTTTTCTATTTAAAAATGAATTTGCATCATTCTGTCTCCCTACTCCCACTCTGGTGTTTGTATGATTGTTTTATAAGTTTTTACTTATGAATTTTTTTCTGTTTCAGAAAGGAAGGCAAAACTTTAAATCCTGAGTATCTTATTAAATACCTTTATGATTATTTCCACTTGTGAATATATTTGTATCTGTTTTCTGATAATGCTTAAATATGCATCTGGTAACTATGAATGGTAAGAGTTGTATGGAGTTACTAACACGATTCTGAAATCTAATCTTTAATATTTTGCCAAGGATTATAAAGAAACTTATAATTATGTTTTACTTCGGATTTACCCCATCTTTGCTTTATCTCACATTAAAATGTAATCAAAATCAGCCTATTTCCATTCGGTTGCAAATCCCTTTCTTAAAGCACCTATTCAAAAGTCTCCCCAATTTTCATTTTCTCTGTCTTTTCTTATTATATTAAATCCTAATATCTGAATATTGAACTATATAGTAGCATTTCTATGTTCCTTCAAAAATACAGATCATATCTACTCTTCCCTATTTTTACATTATAACCATGTTTATTTTTTTTTAAATCCTTGACAGGTTGCAATTAGATTTCCAGTAGGCCATTGTATTATAGTAAAAAGTGTTATTGTGGTAGAAATAATTCACTTTGTTTAGTGTTTGGCTGAGAGTCTGCTGAGATGCCTCTGATACCGAATGTCATTCCCATCCTCTAATTATAATTTTTAATCTTTCCAAGTTTATCATTCTTTCAGTAGATTAATTATTTTTATTCTAAAATTCAAAAGTGGTCTGGGTTTAATGTTTATTAGGAAGAATTATAATATACCATTGCTTTTTTCTTTTTTTCTCCACTTGCAGAATGGTAGAATTCTTCCCAAACTCTTTAACCTACGATACACTGGCATACTCTGAGGAGAGCAACTCTGATTTACTTAGCAGTTGAATGCATTTCAGAAAGGAGTGATTTCTTGTACTTATATTAGTAGTGGTCACCCCATTAACAGTCAGTCAACGTTATTAAAAGGCAGAGAGTTTCCTTTGTCTAAGGCTGTTGTTTATATACAGAGGGTAAGAGAAAGCCAAATTTTTATACCAGAAACAACATCTGAAGCATGTATATAACAAACACATCTCTAATGAGATGAGAGTGTAGGCCTTGCGGAGACAGGGACAGTGTCTATCATGTTTTTCATTAAATCCCTAGGACATACCACAGTGAGTGGCACACAGTAAGTCTTCATTACAGGCGTGTTGAATGAGCAGATGTGTACATAAATGGCCCTCACTGGATCAGTTTTGTTCCTTCTTGCTGTGTGCAGGGATACAGTTTTAGTTAATATTCATTTTGATCTAAGCAAGTCAGGAAGGGTGAGCAGTGTGATAGAGTGGAAGGAGAAGGACTCTATAATCGGGGCTGAGGCTGAACCCAGCTCTATATCATAGGAAAAATAAACTCCTGGATTCATCATAAGAATTTAAAAACAATTATTTATAAAGTGCCTCATACCTAATCTGATTTGAGCGTCCATTATTATCCGGTTTAGGAGTAAATATTAGTAGTATGTGTACCAGTCCACCATTGCTGTGTGACGTAAACCACCCAATTGGTTTCAGCTGGATAACTCCGAGCTGCAGGTTGGCTACAGGTCTGAGTGTGCTTTCCAGATAGAACAGGCTTCCATCATGGTCTCAGCAGAAATGGGAGAAGCTAAGCCCCATGGAACAAGCATTTGTCAAGCCCCCGCCTATGTCATGAACACTCACATCACATTGACTGATGTCCTGTGCCATCCCAAAATCAAAGTGTGGGAAGTGTACTCTTCACATGGTGGTTCTGAACAAGAATCCAACCTATACATCTCCAGTAACTAGAGGTAGAAGAGAGCTCTTTTCTCCCATATCTCAGCTACCAGCTGTAATGATATCATGTAATAAGTCTCACGTGGCATTCTGCCACACATAAGAGAAGGGGCAAAGGCTGTCCTCGAAACTGTCCTGTATTCTTGACAATGTCCCAGATCGCTATCCTTTTAGGTGCTCTGATGGCTCATTGAATGAAAGGTTCCGTATAGTGTCAAGATTTGCCTGACTTTTTAATAGAAATGACTAAGATTTTCCACATCTGCATCTACTTGTTAAGAGTCAGAGTTAGGAGAGTCATTCGAATGGCTATCAGGCAGTGGGCTATTCAGGTCTCATAGCAGGAATACCTGGACAAGATTTTCAGCAAAAAACATTGCTTTATAATTGCCAATTTTATCAATAAAGAAATCATTTGTAGCCAAGCGTGGTAGTGTGTGCCTGTAATACCAGTACTTGAGAGGCTGAGACAAGAGGATCGGGTGCCAAGGCCAGTCTCAGCAACTTAGCAAGACTCTCAGCAACTTGACAAAATAAAAAATAAAATAGGGCTAAGAAAGTAGCTCAGATGTAGAATATCCCTGGTATCAATCCCCAGTACAAAAAAAATAATTTCTAATAAACATACTTCTAAGTATATATCCATACACAAAACCTGTGATACAGATCAAAACTTAAGAGGAAGCTTGCTGATGGATTGGAGCAGCTCTCCTGGGAGTGTGGCTCTTCAACTCTATATCTCCGATGTGAAGAGACCACTCACATAGTGTATTTTTAGCCAGTGTACTTCAAACACAAGTAGATGAGCCAAACTATGTGACATCATCCTTGGAGAAAAGGAGGGCAGTACAACACCATGTCCCTGATGTGTTCCTCTCCATTCCAGAGAACCTGGGGAACAATGAAAATGAGTCTGGGATGGAACATCGAGATGTGTATTACCTCGAAGGGTGTGGGCTGGGAATGAGGGCAAGTTAGTGTTACCTGTAGAAAGTTGCTTTCTTATACATATGCCAAGGTCCTTGGGATGCTGGCCATACAATGGGACAAAACAAGCTAAGTTGAAGCTGCTTCTTTACCCCAGCCTATTAAAAAAAAAAAATGCTTTCTCTGTGTTCACTGCTATGAACCAGAGCACCATGGATCAGGACAGGAAATGCTTGTCCAGCCGGCCACCACTGGACCAAGAAAGTGTCATGGGGGATAAGGGTGCAATTCTCTGGTGAAGTACTGGAGGTATTCTGTGAAGCCTATTGCCATTGGACTTTCTGGCAAAGCACCCATTCAGCCCATTGCTACTAGATCTTCCCCATAAGCATTTTTCAATAAATCTTGTGTCTCACATCTGATCTCTGGGTGTCTTTGATCTCTTGGCAACCTATCCCTCTGCTCTAGCACAATGGGCTGTGGGTAGCACAAATGTTTATTGGGTGATTTCTGTACCTGCCATTTTGTTGCAAGTTCCCATTAGTCTGTGTCCCTGTGGTTTGGAAAAAAAATTAAAATATTCAATAACCATTTTTTGTTTGGTCTAAGCATTACCAGAAAATTTTATTAGTCTTTGAGTTGTGCTGAATTTATTTATTTGCATCATAAAACCAAGGATGTAAATTCAGGCTAATAATGAATAAAATAGCCATTTAAAAATCATATTACAAATCAAGACCATCAGACTTTATTCAGATATCACTTCTAGTGCTATTGTAAAATAGCACTAGAATTCTTTTTTCTTAAGTTTTTCAATTGAACAGAGATGAGGATAAGTAAATCTATCTCAGAGGTCTTTTGTCGGGCTGTGGGGTTGTTCAACCTCAGTTATCTGGATAGAGCCCATGTGAAACATCTCAAAATATCCCTGCCACCCTAAATCCCAGATTCTTTTAACTTTCTGATTATTCATTTATCTTAAAAAAGGGAAGGGAGATAGCAGCTGTCCTTACACATGTGAAAGGTTGTCAGGCCAGAGAGGGAAATAAGTTATTCTGCATCTTCTAGAAGATAGAATCAGAACCCATCCAATCTAAAGGATGGCATTTCTGCTCCATGTGAGGAAAAGTATCCTGGCCACTGGGGTGGGGGGTGGGGTTAAATGCTGCCTTAAGTTGAGGTGGGCCACGGGACTACTGTCCCATGGAGGGGGCAGAATTAGGTGGCTTCTTCAGAACCTCTGCTACCAAGATTCCAAGAGCCCATGATTGTGGCCTTCTCACTGGGTTTGTTATCTCCTCTTTGCCCTATTTTCTTTTCTATATCTTCCTCCCCCTCTTCTTCCCATCCAAGTAAAAATTTCTGGCCAAGAGCCCCTTCCATTGTGCAGGTAGCTCTATATGACACTTACTAGCACTATTTCAAGCCAAATTTCAATTTCCAATAATTACCTTTCAGTTACTACATAAATCTCTTTAGAAAAATAATTCCAATAAAAAGCTTAACATGTTCCCTGCTTCTGCCTAGTCTTTAATTCCTTCACCAAAGTGAAAAAAAAATAAGATTTAACTAAAAGTTATGACAAGTAAGTAGCTAGTATTTTACATTCTTTGCTTGCAGCATTCTCTAAAACTGACACATTTCCCTCATTTATGAAAGCCACTTTCTCTCCCACATGCAAATTTTAGTCTTAGAAGCATAAAATATTTTAGAGCATTTTCCTTTTAATATACATTTATAATACTTCTATTGGTCTCTTTTCAATAAATTTCTTCCATTTGTTGCAATAAAATATCAACACTTTCAGAAGTATAAGCCCAGTGGTGACTTAATGGTATGCAGAACCAACAGCACCATTAAATTTCTAGAACCGATTTCTTTTGTGGTTTCTAAACCCATGAAATATTATTGCAACTTTCTCAAATCATGCAGGTTTAATAAACTGAATTATGGCACTTATTACTTTCTAGCAATAAGTATTACTTGAATTATCAAAAATACTATTGATTTTAAAAGCAAGTATCAAGGAACAATCATGATTTAGGCTTCAAATTTTGATGGGTTATAAAGTTCCATAAAGTCTATGTTCCATAAAGTCTATCTTCATCCAGGTGTCTTATACACACACACACACACACACACACACACACACACATATACACATATTCATCAAATGCTGGGCCTACTATATATACAGCACCACAGTCCATGGTAGTCAGTGAATTTTTAATTTTGGAACTTATCTCAGAGGATCTATCTGACCCCTCCACTAAGCTCCATATTTTGTGCAATGACTATACAACACCTGATTTCAGGCCGACCACTATTTTCAGATTATGGATGAAAAGATCACTCAGCCCCTTCCTTTACCTAAGTCCATGGATATCTTCCCTTTACTTGATACCTGAGGCTGTATTGTCAACAATACTTGCAGGAACTTGGGCTCAAAAACTGAGGGACTCTATTGCAAACTCACTCAGATCAACATGTTCTTTCAACAAATACCCAAGGCTTTTGGTAAAAACATCAGTAGCCTCTGGGGATTAGAAGTGGATGAGTACACCTCAGTTTGACCAGATCTTCCTCAGTGGGTGAAAACCAGTCTGATTTCAAATTCTGCAAAAATTGCCTTAACTTCCAGTTCTTCAAATATTCAAATATTTGTTAGTAAGCAGGCACAACTTCAGTCCACCTGATTTGGTAAGTCTTGGAAAGTTCCAAACTCTCTCTTCAGAAATACCAACAAGTACTGTGCATGAAAGACTCATTCCAAGGCAGGTGCCATGATGTTTAGTGGAAACATTCTGATCAGGCAGTGGTGGTCTGTGATGTGTGGGACCCAGGACCAAATGAGCCACATACCTAGGGCTTCTTCAAAAGAATTGGGTGGCTAAGTGGGGTGCCAGATTCCCTTAAGTTTTCAAGCAAGGGTGGTGGGACTTGAACACCACTCATTTCATTAATGAAAATTTATTTTACATCTTTTTTGCTAAGAAACAAATCATCATGTGCAGATTTCTACAGAAACATTTGAAGGGCTTGGAAATCATGCCTGGAGTGTATATTCCTGATCAGGATATTCAAATGCTAACAAACTGCAAGGATATAAATGAAAAATTATTTTTGTTCCTACACCATACTGTTTATCCTGAAGTATTTTAAGGTAAAACTTTGCAAAGATGATATAATAATCTAAGGCCCAACTCAGGGATAGCTATAGCAGTTTACCTGGTTTCATGACTATGAATTGAACAATATTAACAGGATTCTTGGAAATGTCGAGGTTGGATTGACATGAAACAAAATGGCAAAGCCACTTTCCTACTTCCTTTAAACCTTCAACTCAGTGTCTACAACTAAATGACAAAAGCAGCATCCCTCTAATGGTGCTTGTGTCGCTATTTGGCACTACAGTCTTCCCATCTGCCCTGGCCAGGGATTGGGGATTCGTCCTCACTAGGAATTCCTTACTCAAATAAACATGATCATTTAGTCACTGTAGTGAGTTAAATATTGCCTTACCCTCCCCCCCCAAAAAAGAAATGTCCACATCCTAATCACAAATATGTTAGTGTGACCTTATTTGGGGGAAAAGTCTTTGCAAATATAATCATGCTAGAATATCTGGATGGTCCTTATTTCAATGACAAGTGTCTTTATAAGAAAATGGCATAGGGTGATTTGGCATAGAAGATAGAGGAGAAAGCCACTTGAAAAAGGGGATAAAGATTGGAGTCACCTTCAAACATTTGTTCACCAAAGGCTGGAAGAGGCAAAGATTTTCATGCAGGTGTTTTGGAGAGAGCATTGGCCTTCCTAACATCTTGATTTCAGACCTCTAGCTTCTAGAACCAAGAAAGAATATGTTCTGTGTGTATATGCACAGACATACACTGTTGGAGATTGAACCGAGGGGTACTCTACCTCCGAGCTATACCCCAAACTCTTTTTATCTTTTCATTTTGAAACAGGATCTCCTTAGGTTTCTGAGAGTCTTACTAAGTTGCTGAGGCTGGTCTAGAACTTGCAATTCTGTCTCAGCCTCCCAAGTACTGAGATTACAGGCATTGCACCACCATGCCTAGTTACTTCTCTTGTTTTAAACCACCAAGTTTGTGATATTTGCTATGGCAGCCCTAAAAAACGAATATGGTAACCAAATCCTCTTAACTACCTTGTTTATGTTTGAATCCATCCCTATATCTCTAATTCATGCCAATAATATAATCCAGACCTCCATTAATTTTCACAAACATTTTGATTGATATAAAAAGAAGTTAATCCCAGTATTTGGGAGGCTGATACAGGCAGATTGCAGGTTTGAGAACAGCCTCAGCAAGTAGTGAGACTCTCATCAACCCAACAAGACCCTGTTTCAAAGTAAAAATAAATTAAGGCTGTGACTGTAGCTTGGAGGTAGAAAGCTCCTGGGTTTAATCCCCAGTACCACAAAAAAAAAAAAAAAAAAAAAAAAAAAAAAAAAAAAGAGAGAGAGAGAGAAAGAGAAGTTAGTAGGTAGTGACAAAGATAACTTTGTAATACGAGTTTTGTGGGTGCCTGTTTGGACTCACTCAGTGCTTTCTACCCACTATCTGCCCAAACTGAAAGCTTCTTGAAATGGGAAAATGACTCACCTGATCATCATCATCAAAACACTTCCATGAGGCACCTGGCAGTCAGTTTTGCCAGGCAGCAGAGATATGGTTTAATTTTACCCAAGTTTGAGGAACTGCAGATCTTTCTCATTTATCAAATGAGGAAGGAAAACAGGTTGCTTCCTTTTTCCCATGTGTTTCTGATGCTGCAGCAGTGTGCTAGAAAACACAGACCTCCCATGAATCTAAACATTCCTCCTTTCTCCTCGGACTAAGGAAAAGCTCTGGCAGGAAAAGAACTCCAGGGCTTAGAGGGATTAGCCAGAGTAAACCTGAGCTGACTGATGGGAAGGAGACTTCAACAACAGCTTCAGGGCTGGGACAGAAGTGATTCCAGCTGAAGATTGATAAACAGTTGGTCAGCACCTGGAGGATGATTTCTGAATTATTCTGAAAAAAAAAAAAAAAAAACTTTCCCCACTAAGGTGGCTGCCCATGGGCAGATGTCCCAGCAACTATAGCACTCTGTTAAGTCTAGGGGTCCAGTCTCTTGGGGCTAATGAGGTTATGGATTCATTCGGCTTCAGGCAAACTACTTACTCCTAGAGACTGACATTATTATACAGTGGATATTGCAATATGCTTTCCTATTGGCTTAGTGCAATTTCAATAGTCCTTACCTCTAATGTAGGAATTTAACAAATACCATTTCAATGTGCTACTAATTACTGATTACAGGCAACAATGCCAAGAATGAACTCTTTAAACCTTCCCTAAACATTAGAACACTTCTGAATTGGTCTTGACAGCTGTTCACTCATTTATAGATTCCAGCACTTCATCTCTTCTTTCTCAATATGATACATCTCCACCCAGCACTATAATAATAACACTAAAAACATTGCAGTGGATCAAATTCAGAGGAAGGTGGTGAGAAAGGCTGGGGGAACTTTCCACTTGAAGCCTCTTCTGTTAACATCTATCACAGCTGCTCATTACTCAAGAACAGAAATCACAGGGAGCATTTCTGTCATCACACATGCCAGTAATAACAAACCGGATTGCAAAAAGACAGTTTTTATTGTATTTATTTTGGGTTGGATATAGAAATAAGCCAACAAAGGAGCACACGTACATGCATAAACACACATATACACTTTGGCAAAATAAAACTGTATTGTCATAGAAGTGTAACCATAAAGCAACGAGATTAATTTCCTTGTTGGACTTGAGGAAATCATTTGTCATTCTGCATATGTATGTATTCTATACTTGGGTTTCAAATATAGCAACACTTAAATAGCTAGCTTCGCAAGTACCACTGGAGTCCCTTCTCATTTCAACACCCACCCAGTTAGCTTTATGACTCTCATAAATGCTCCAAAGACTCAAGCTCTGTGATTATAATGGACATGTAGACTAATTAGGTAGACATATGGCATTAGGACATAGAACCCTAGTTGAACAGGCAACTTCCACTCTCCACCCTGGTGATCCAGGTTGAGTTATTCTAGAAAAATCCTCTTAATAGCAAAAGTTGAAAAGTTTCCATTGCCCACACGCATGCCACCTGCATGTCTGACATTCCTTTAACTACCATTTATGGACCAGGCACTTAATATTATCTCTAATCCCTACAACCTCTCACAAGTGTGCATGTTATTATCATCATTACTGTTTTACAGATGAGGAAATAGACTCATAAAGCTTAAATGACTTGCCTGAAGGCCCACAAGTGCTAAGTAGATGAACACAGATTAGAACTTCTGTCTAATTACCAATCTTCTGTCTCATTACCAAGCTTGTGACTCAAAGTCCTTCCTGCCACAATTAATGTGAAAATGTAAATGTAGATAGCAGAGTACATTGAAGACTGTGTAACTCTCACTAGGATCTAATAGGAAGAGCAACGGAACAGCCTCACCTGGCAAAGGGGAGTCTGAGAGCATAGGAGCAGAGGGTGCCTTCTCACAGCTCTGCCCAAGGAAGCTTTGGGGTTCTCAAAGCCCTGTCTTATTTCATCTCATCGACTAAGGCAAAAGCTTGTCTCCATTCTAGGTCTTCAGAGGTAACAAGCACATTTGAATCTCCTGATTCCTCATGAAAGCATTGTAGGAAATGCCACATCTAGCAAAGAGGAATTAAATTTTCTGACAGCTTGAATTAAACCCATGCTCTTCTTTATCAACTGATGTCATTGCTTGGTTTTTTACAATCTTACTATCCTTCTTAGCTACTTCCATACCATGAAGCAATATTCTCAGCCACCAGGAATCAGTTGGGATTCAGACTTTTCTATTTGTGTTTAAATTTTCAGAATTTAGAGGAAGGCAGCAGAAAGGTCACTGAAATTATAACTGAAGGGAAAAATATACCAAGGTAGGCTTTGTAACTGCCCTACCCCAAATACCCAAGGAAAAGAAATAGGACTAATATTAGCCAGAATGGTATTTGTTGTTGTTCCTAAAGATCAAAGTGTCTTCCGCTGTGGTTAAATTTTCAGTATCCTTGTCTTATGTTCTGCTTAGCTACAGGTATGTCAAAAGTTTTGAGGTCACTGAGAGAAAGTGGTGATTCACAAAATTAAAGACTAGAAGACAGTAAGTGACAATACCTATAGGCAAGGTTGCATTCAAATGCAATGAAGACAAGAAACTTCTCTAGGGGAACTTGGCCTTTTGTTGAAGTAGAATTTGTCAAATTCCACTGTTATATTTAGATATAAAATGTCCCCTAAAGGACTCATTTATTAATGTTTGGAACTGATGTAATTGAGTCATGAGGGTTGTAATCATAGCAGCCAATAAATCCACTGTAACCCAGGCCAGTAGGGTGTGGCTGGATGTGGGTCCCTGGAGGTGCAACCCTGGGGATTCTATATGCCCCCGCCCCTGCTTCCAGCCTCCATGATGTAAGGAATATAGCCCATGCACTCTCCTTTTCTCCCCCTCCTTCTTTCATGTCCTGAGATTGACAATATCCAGCCTCACATGGACTAAACCCAAAATAGTAAGAAAATAAATGTTCTTTCCTCCAACTTACGTGGTTATTCTTTTGGATTATAGTTGCAAGAATGTTGACCAGAACATTCATCATAACACGATTGTCTCACTTTGTGGATTTTCACATTTGTTACTTAACAAAGAGGAAAGAGGGGTAGGAAGGAAGAAAAAAAGGATGAAAGAAAAGAAAGAAAGGAGGGAGGAAGAAAAAAGAAGGAAGGAAGGAGAGTTAGAGAGGAAGGGAGGAAGAGAGGGAGACATGCATAAAAGAAAGGATTGGCCATCAGTGCCCCCTTCTGGAAACACATTAGAGTAGCTGGGAATCCCAGAGCTGGAGCATTCTCTTTTAATTAGGAGGAAAAGTGATTCATGCTTCCAGACGGTGTCAGGCTCCCATGTGCCTGACGTTATTGGTCTTAACACGATGTAGTGAAAGAGGCCCTGAACTTAGAAATCGAAAACTATAGATTTAAATCTGGCCTTTGCTCCTAATCTTCTATGATCTTGAACAAATAATTCAAATTATTTGGTTTAGTGTCTTTAGTATAGTACACCTTATATCTGGATTAGAATCACCACAGACTGTTGCTAAAAGTGCAGAATACCAGGACCCACTCCATCATTGGAATCAAATGGCAGGAGGAGGTATGAATCTGAATTTTAAATAATCTCCAAGGAAAATCTTCAGTAGTGCTCTGGCTTCGGTTGTCTGTGTGTAATGATTTTCTTAGATTAAGCGATCTATAAAGCCCTTGCAGTCTTAATATTATGATTTTATAAAACAAAAGGAATGATTGGTCAACAGGAAAACAAATCATGGATGTCCATATAATAGATTACGCCTCAGCAACACAAAGGAATGAGACACTAACACATGCAACAATCTGTGTGAATCTCAAAATATGTATGCTGGGTGAAAGGAACCAGACCAAAAAAGATGATATCATTCAGTGTGGAGATTCCTTAGGAAACTGGGAATGGATCCAGCATATGATCCAGTTATACCATTCCTGGGTATCTTTCCAAAGGGATTGGAATCAGGATATTAACATAATACATGCATATCCATGATTATAGCAGCATAATTCACAATAGCTAAATTATGGAAACAACCTAGGTGTTCATCAGCAAATGAATGGATTACAAAATTATTGGATATGCACACAATAGAATTTTACTCAGCAATAAAGAAGAATAAAATTATGTCATTTGCAGGAAAATGAATGGACCTGGAGGATATTATGTTGAGTGAGATTAGCCAATCACACAAAGTGAAGGGTCATATGTTTTCTCTAATATGTGGAAGCTAGGGAGTAATCAGGATACAAGTAGGACTTTAGATAACGGAGGAGAAACCCCAGTGGAGCAAGGGAGGTGGTCTAGAGGAGGGAGAAACAATGAAGGAAACACTTCCACTGACATTGTGCACATATGTGGGAATACCAATGCCAATCTCAATTTTATGTGTGGGGAAGGGGGAGTGGGGAGGGAGCCGAGGGAAAGCTCCTTAAGTGCTGTGTGCATGTATGTCACTATCACCATGAATTACATTTTGATATGAGACTATAATGCACCAGTAAATGTTTTAAGAGACAAATACCACAAAATGCATGGCAAGCAGATCAATGGTTGTCTGGGGATGGAGGCAAAAATTGGGAGGGCTTATAAAGGGGCACTGTGAAACTTTTGGGGTGCAGAAAATGTTCACTGTCTTGATTGAGTTTACCACAGTTTATCTAGGTAAATACATACATGAAAACATATTAAATTCTGTATCTAAAACCTATTAAACATATTAAATTCTGCACTTAAATCCTATTCCATTTACTGTATGTCACCTCGATAAAGTTATGTGATGGGGGAAGAAATAGACTAGGAGCATGGGGAAGTCTGGATATCCACAAAGAGAGCTGGACAGGAAGTCCAACTGCTGAAGATCACCGAGCTAGAGGACAGAAAGGAAAAGGGTCCCTGAACAGAAAGCAGGGAGTGTTAAAAACACAGAAAAATCATCCTACATTGCTCCCCTTCAAAGACCAGATAAGTAATCTGGAAGCTATAAAGGCGAAGCTGGTGCTGCGGTCTGCACAAGCTGAGAGGTAGGGGCTCTGCCTGCCACCCAACAAATCAACCCTGGTGGAAGATGCTACCAGAGATTCTCCCCACCTGTTTCCTGGTCTGGCTGCAGAGCTGGATGGTGCCTGGACCTGTCCCCTCACCAACTGCATTTAACCCAGAATGGTACCAGAGCTTTTGATACTGTAACGCTGGGGAGGGCAGTGTTTAGTATTATCTTGCTAGCTCAAAGAATTCTCAAACTGGAGTCCTGTTGAGGATTTATCCCAGGTTCTTTCAGGAAGAATGTTCCCAGCACCCCACTGCCACCTAGACTGAGACCCATATTGCAATCTATGTTCACATACTCCCTTTTCTTGCCCTTTTAATGGGCTTTCCCCACCCTTCCCAAAGGGCTTTTCAGGGGGAATTGCCTGCAACCTGAGCCTTGCTTTCTTCAGGCTTGAAAGAACTTTACTGGAAGCTCTGGCAGGAAGTTAAATCGGATAAGAAGTTGATAAAATTCCCAGTAAGCCCACAGTTAGTCCACTTTAAAGGCAATAGTCCCATTTGCTTCTGATTAAAATGGAAATTGTCTACAAAGAAACTCCTTGGGACAAAGTTGAATAATGGAACTAGATTAAGAAAGCAGTTCATTACCCTTAAGCGAAAAATGCACAAAGTCATCATTCAGAGGCAGTAATGGGGTGGTGATGGTAAAGTGGTAATTAAAAAGAAGCAACCTAAATTTAGCTGAACGATTTTGGAGATCCTCCAGGGAACCAAAAACAGAACAAAGTCTCCTCTCAATACATACTCCCTTCAGACTCCTATACTGACTAGGGTCACATTTTATGTGTAGGTCCAATTACCTTTGTGTATTGCAGTACAAATATTAGAAACAGTTTCTGCCCAGAGCCACTTGTTTGATTTCTCTGTTTTCAGAGAGGCATTTGCTTCTATCTATTTCTTAATCTCCTAATATTTGTCTCAATTAGCAGGTGCATGTTCCATGTGGCCAGTCATAGGGAGGCATGCATTTACATAATCACCCTCTTCTCCCTCATTTCCACTGCTCCCCCCATTTTCCAACTTCCAAAATAATGAACTTAGCTTTACTTATTAGAGAACAAAAACTCACTGCTAACTACACAGAAATTGGTGGCAACATTAATCAGACTCTAGATCATTGCTGTTCCTCTCATTCTTTTCATTTCCTTCCATTTCAACAGAGCAGGCAGCCTCAGTTATGATGGAGACTCTCTTAGGAAAAATAGAAACTATAGTATTCCAATTCCGAAGGCTTTCACTACTAATTCTTCAGTAGAGCTTGGTGGGTCCTGCAGTTTGATAAAGAGCATGGAGATCTCAAAGATTAATTAGAAATCTATGGACAAACTTTGGTCCATCTCTGCTGTGCTCTTTGGAAATGCTAAATGTGGAGGTGTACTGTTTCTTTAATATGTACAGACACACACAAGCAGGGACCAGGTGAACCTATGTTATGCTAGACAATATGGTTCTATTTTATGGTCAGAGTTAATCTCAACTATGCAAAACAGGCTACCCAAATCTCTACATCCTTATCCGAATTGCTGCTGATTTCGAATGACCTTGCTCGGGGAGGTCGATAACTGTCAGCCCAACTCTGTTTTATTTTAACAATCACTACTGAGTTCCTCTAGGTGTATTGAAAATCAACAAGAAGCATTTTGATTTCCTTAGATGAAAAGGAATCTAAGCAGATTAATAGAACAAAGTATTATCATTCTTAATCATTCAGGTTTCTGAAGGCGGCCAGGTGTAATTAAATAGTCATGAGCAAATAAACCATAGGGTGAGAGTTCAGTGCAACACACGGAATTGGAACCTGGGGAAGCAGAAGGCTCACCTGAGGAATGGAACCTGGAGACACTCGAGCTGTAAAGTGCCCCCTAAGAATCAGGCGGTAATTATAAAATAGGATTCATGGAGAGCACTTTCAAATCACGGTGAAGAGCTCATTTCTGAAGCCATTTGTTAAGTTATTGCCTCTGACTAGTGCCACTGCGGCAATCGCTTCTGCCGAGCCAAAAAAAGAAACTCATTTTAGCTACATCTTCTTTAACCTCTTACCTTTCCAAGGAAAGAATTTTCTTCAGAGAATCTGAAAGTTGAATCTTCTAGCAATAAACACTTTAGAAGAGATGGAAAGCCAGAAAAATCTCAATTTGGGAATCTTTTCTCACCCAGAGTTAGAACCAAGTGGGAAGGAATGCCGCCCCCCCCCCCCCCCCCCCCCGTCACAGTGGTAGCTGCCTGCTCTAAAGTGGGAATGTAGTGGAGAGAAAGTCCTCCTGGAAAAATGGAAAAGTTAGAATTCCCACTCATACTAGAGATGCTGGCGCTACACTGGGAGTAGTCACCCCTTGTCTTTAGCCAGCATGAAACCCCAGGGAGCATGAAATGTGGCTGCTTGTAGGGCTCATCCTCCATTTCTTGGAACCTATAGGAAAAGGCATTGCCCAAATGCCTATCTTTGTGCATGGTCGGGCTATTTCTATGGGGAACCCAAGCGAGTGGTTCTTTGGTTTTGTTTTGTTTTGTAGTACTAGGGATTGAACTTACAGACATTCTGCCTCTGAGCTACACCTCCAGCCTTTTTTATTTTTTATTTGGAAACAGGGTCTCTCTAGGCTGCTGAGGCTGGCCCCCAAACCTGCGATCTTCCTGTCTCAGCCTCCCAAGTACTGGGATTACAGGTGAATACCACCTGGCCTGGCTCCCAGTGAGTGGTTTAAACTCACTCCAGTGATTGGGAGCAAGTAATTTATAATAACTTTCACATGTGATTTTGTTTTGTTTAGTCACTTTAAAATTAAAGTCCTTTACGACCCAGAAAAATATGGAAAAGAAGAAGTGAGACTTTTTGTGTTTCAGTCTCAGGTAGGGAAAAGAAGCTGGGCTTGTCATTCTAGCTACAAATGGGGGTGAGAATCCTGGCCAGCCCCAAGGACCTTGGGTGGGGTTGTGGAAATGACTCTGCTGCCCCCATGTGGACAAGTGGTTTTGTCCACACCACATGGGGGACTCAGGCAGAGCCTCACAAGATTTAAGGTTGGTTACAGTGCTGAATATTCTAGATCTGTTGGAACCAGGAACAAATATTGCTTCCATGGTCACACCAACACAAGGTTGGCCTTGCCTTATACTCCTGGACCTGGTGGCACTCTGCAACCTTCTCTCTGTTGTTGTTGTTTCCCCCTCCTCCCTTGTTGCCGCAGATATTTGTTGAATTCTGGCCACAGAACTGTGATAAGCTATTGGGATGGTAAAATGCCTGAGTACAGTCCTTGCTCAATAAGCAGATAATTCTCAAACATCTGTAAATGCAATCTGATAAGGCTACAAATATAAGGGGGAACAAAGTTCTGTTGAGTTCAGGAGAGAACAGGGAGTGAGTTATTCTTCCTCAGAAAGATCAAAGAAGGCCTCATGGAAGAAGAGGCCTTTGAAACATGTTTTGCAACCAGGAGGATGTTGACATGTAGGGAATGGGAGAAAAGCACTGTCAACAGAAGCTATGAGGCACAGAGACCTCTCTCAGGGGACATCAAATAACACATGCGGCTGAAATGAGAGGTGCCTGGGTAAAAAGAGAGCAGTATGAGGTTGTACAAGAAGGTTAGGAACAAAATAGGAAGTGTTTTACAAGTGGTTGAACTTTGTCCTCTAGACAATGGAGAGCCGCTGAATTCTTTTAGAGCAGATAAGATGCAATCAGGTTAGCATTTTCAGGTGGTCACTCTGGCAGCACTGTGGAGGATGGGTTGGGGGTGGCGCAGAACTTACAGGAAAGGAGAGCAGAGTATTTACCAGGTGGAAAAGGAGGAGGTCTGGGCAGGGCAGTGAAGATGTGGCAGATTTTCAAGCAATATTTCAGATGGAACTGGAGATGTATTGGATGTAGGAGTTGAGGGGTGATTCCTGGGTTTCTAGCTCACAGAGACTAGAGCGATGTTCCTGCTATTAACCGTGGGAGACACAACTAAGAGGGAGAGGTTGACAGAGGGGGACATTTACTTTTTGTCACTTTGAGTCTGCAGCTAGGAATGTGCCATGGGAAATTGGAAATGCAGATGTGGACTTCAAGTATTTATGATATCCATTTCTGTAGGAGAAAAATTGAAACTTGGATATTTGGATAATATGTCAGAGGTCCCTAATAGATGGTGAGGTTTCAGCCATGCTTGTGTCCCTGGGTTAAGCATAGGACCAGAAATGAATAAACATCACTCTACTATGCCAAAGACAGAGAAGAGACAGAAGGGCAGAACCTGGAAAACAGCAGATTCCAGGGACAGGCAGAAAAAGGTTGGGCCATCAAGTAGAGGGCTGGGGATACAACCCAGAGGCAGAGTGTTTGCCTGGTATGTGCCCTGGTTCATTCTCTAGCAACACACACACACACACACACACACACACACACACACACACACACACACACACACACCACAATGAGAAAAAGCTTAAGCCAAAACATGAGAATTTCAAGAAAGACAAAGAGATAAAAATGTGAAGATTTGGCAGTCTGGGGTGATTTTTGCCTTCAGTTGAGAGGTGAGTGTGAATGCTAGTTTAGAAGTGATTAAGGGGGGAATGAGGGTGAAGTAATAGAAGAAGATTCAGAATGCACTTTTAGTCAATGTGGACTTAAAGACAGCAGGGTAAAGGAGTTGAGGTTGAGGGAAGGTTTTCTGGCTTGAGTGGGTGATTGGTTTTAAAGGCTGCAGTGGACTAGAAAGTGTTTATGGGCAGAAGAAAAGGTTCCCATGGACAAAAAGAAGCTAGGTTTCTGTGAGGACGGGCTAAAGAGAGTAGGTGGTGGAGTGAATTTTTAAAGGAGCACTTAATTCTAATCCTCCCAAATGGAAGGGAAGAAGAAACTGCAAACCAGGAAGCCCTTCTTTAAAAAATTAGCGTCTAGATTTATGATTGCAGTATTTCTTGATTACATGTCATATATTTCTCCAGAAGTGCCCAATCAGAAGCATCTAATTGGTGTTGAAAAGCCAGAAGTCTGGTTTTCCTATTCTCTTTGGCATATGCCAAATAGAGTTTTCCTTGCAGCTTTTATTTCCAGTTTTTATTTTGGTCTCTTTCAACCTCGAGTTAACAATGGAAAATATCAGACCAAAAGGGACATAAAAGGGAAAGGTACTCTGATTCATCAGTAACTCAGCCTTCCAGGAAACACAAACACTAACAGCTTCTCCAAGTTCTTCACTGCCTTCACCCTCCACCCTTTACATCTTGGCTCCCCTGGACCAATGAGAGACCACTGGTGTCCCCACAAACACAGAGCTCAACGCTGCACAGTTGACATTAGAGACAGTTAAAAACATATTGCTCTCTAGTGCTCGTTTCTCATTACAGTCCTGTTCTTGAATAGGATCCTCTAAGAGACAGCAAGAATTCTGGTCTTTGATCTCCATGGCTCCAGTTTTATGATATAGTCTGATGGATGAGCATCCGAAAAAAATGTTTTTAATTAATTAATTAATTAATTTTTATTTTTATAATAATTGGTGCCTTGTAATCATACATCTTTGTTAGGTACAAGCTGATAAAGGCATATATGCACACATTTCTCATTTAACTCCTTCCCCAATTCCCACCCCACTCCCTCGCCCTCCCTCCTTCTCAAGTTCGGTTTAGTGATTGACTTTGATATATTTGTGAAAGTACATCATGTGCATTCAGGTGTCCCCCCCTCCCACTCCCAACCCCCCATCCATCCCCTTCAGTTAAGTCAACTTCTTTGCTTATGGAGGGTTTCTCCTTTTTCATCTGGAGACCCTCTTAGAGCATCTGAAATTTAACACA
>PVLC010026401.1:0-22743 GCA_004027655.1 Graphiurus murinus | reverse complement strand
TAGGTGAGGGGTGGGGTCAGGGGGATCAGGTAAGCTTGTGTGGGCTTGCATGATTGGTCAAGGTTGACCGTGTCTTATCAGGGAGGGTCTCAGCAAGATAACAGATAGAACCTGTTTTTGCATAATCTCTGTGGCTGCTGAGGAGTTTCCTCAAAGTGTAAATTCCAACTCTGATCAGCCTCCCTGCCCCCGACAGAGGGTAGGCCCAATTATTTGTGTTTTAACAGAAATCCAAGTAATTCTGATGCATATTCATGTTTGAGAGCTCTGCTCTCCAATTTGATTGAACTATCTCCAATTTAAAGCCTGACTGTAAGCTAATCATCCTGCCAAAGAATAATAACTTAGGAGCTGATTCAATTGTTTCCTGTGATTGAACTCCAACAATGGAACAAAATTAGAGATTTATTTTCTCAAAAATAAGATCAGTGTCGGGGAGCATCTCTATTCAAGTGGTGGCAATGTGCCTTTAAAAATCTCACAAAATGATCTGACCTTTCTCCACCCTCCCAAAAAATCATACATTGATACATTTTCTTGTGTATCAATTTCTTTGTATTTAGGCGTATAGAATAACTTAATGTTGTATATAACGTATTTCAGTTATTAAACACTTCTATTTTTCTTCACAGTGCCCTAGCCCACTTAGAGAACATAAGCTTCACTCTGGCTTCTAGCATCAAATTTCAACTATATGATTTGGTTATCAAGAACTTCAAGTCCTATTTTCCCACCTTTTATTCCTGTTCCTAACCCTGACTCTCCATTAAAACTATGAGTCCTTTGTTCTCATGAATAACCAGCAGAGCCATTGTGATTCCTATGTCTCAGCACCCTTGCTTATTTTTTTCCTTTTTATTTTTTTGAGGTGAATACAATCATAATTATATTTTTTGTAATTTGATGCAGTATAATTTTACATCATACTAAGGTCCAGAGTGTCACAGCTCTTGGTGTCCTGCCCACCTTTGAGAATTACCTTTCTTCTTCCTTTTCTTATTGAATCTGTCTTTCAAGGTCCATCTCAAACACTATTGCTTTCACTCAGCAAATAGTCAAAAATATATATGGCCTTGGGGTCAAAAAGAATTGAGCCCTAGCCCTAGATAGAAAATTAACCATCTTCATGACCACAGGCAATTTTGTTGACCTTGATGAGGCTCAGTTTCCTGTTATGTAAAATGGGGGTAATGAGAACCTGCTTCACAAGGCTGCTGTGTGGTTTCAATGAGAAAGCATGTCTGGCTCATTAACATAACTTTCTTAATGTTCTCCAAGTCCATCCATTTTCCTGCAAATGACACAATTTTATTCTTTATTGCTGAGTAGAATTCCATTGTGTGTACATCTTATAATTTTGTAATTCATTCATCTGCCAACGGACACCTAGGCTGGTTATATAATTTGGATCACATTGATCTCTCATTTTACTGAACCTCTAGAGCAACTACAGATTATATCACACAATCAGCCACCCATAGAATTAGCTTAACAGGTTGAGCCTCCCTATTCTGAAAATATGAAATGCACCAAAATTAAAAATGTTTTGAGCATTGGCATGACACCCCAGTAGAAAATTCCTTATCTGATCTCATGTGATAATTCTCAGAACAAAGGCCAGATGCCGTGGCACATGTCTATTATCCCAGCAAGGAGACTGAGCCAGGAGGCCAGCCTGGGCAATCTAGTGAGACTCTGTCTCAAAATAAAAATAAAAAGGGGGGGCTGGGGATGTAACTCAGTGGCAGAATATTACTGGGTGCAATCCCAGTACTACAAAAAAATTTAAATGCAAGTGCACTAAAACATATTGTATAAAATTACTTTCAGGTTATGTGTTTCAGGTATGTATGAACCATAAAGGAATTTTATATTTAGATTTGTGTCTCATACCCTGCAAAGGGGAATTCTTACGATTAGAGGTCAGTGTAAATTACCCTCCCATAACTTGCACATCACCCCTTTCCTCATTAACTTAGGTTGCACAGAATTCAGAATCAGAAGACATGGCTGTTAGCAAGATACCAGACTGTTTTTTCCCTAAAAGCACCCTCAAAGAGCACTTGGACTATGTTTTAGCATAAAGGTAAAGATTCTATAAAGAAAAGAGGGAATGAAATACTTGGGATATTGCTAAGTTCATGAGGATTGATCCTCCAAGCAGGCTACTAGAAAAAGCAGCCTTCTTTCTCTGAACAAGGCAGAGATAAACTGGAGTAACCAAAAGAATCCAACTAGTTCCTCAAGTGAAAGGTAAGGGAAGTCCTCTGGGACACTGATGCCAACTTTAGCAACCACTGTTAAGAGTGATGGAATGGTGCAAAATTCTAGGAATTTGCAAAACAGGAGCACAGGACTGAGACTAGACAAGTATAACTTCCAAAAATGTGACAGAGCTGGGCATGGTGGTGCACACCTGTAATCCCAGGACTTAGGAGACTGAGACAGGAGGATCACAGGTTCAAGGCCAGCCTCAGCAACTTAGTGAGACCCTTCTCAATTTAGTGAGTCCCTGTTTCAAAACAAAAAAATAAAAAGGGCTAGAATGTACCTCAGAGGTAGAATGTGCCTGGGTTCAATCCCCAGCACAAAAAATAAAAAGCAGAATGATTGAGAGTACAAACTGTTCCTAAGAAATTGTATCCATGAGATTCTGCCTCCTGCTTTGGGTCCTGATACATGTTGGTTGCAAAATTGATGCTCATTTGCTCTCCATGCAACTGAAAGTATAATCCAGTACAATAATAAGACATAGGATAACATCAGATACCAGTTTGAAACTTTGGTTTTATTCTATATTTCTTTCCATTTTTGACTCCCTTTATTCAGTTATAACTTAATACTACCAAATCTCCCTACCTAAATATCTTCTAATCCCTTCCTTTTTTCTATACCTTATGCCAGTTGACATTGTCTGAATTTGATTCCTCTGACTTCTCATCTGAATTTTTGCAAGTGCCACCCAAATTCTCATCTTTCTACCACCAATCTCAGTAGCACAAAGATAAAATCATCCTGTAATACTTTAAACCATAAAACACCTATTACATGGTGTCTTGATTTTTATTTTCAAGGTTTTTTTTTAGCAATAGTCTTCAAGTGAGCTCAAGAACGGAAAGGCTATTTGGAAATCTGCAAAGTGCTGTACAAAAATATATTGGTTTTTATTTTGAAAGACTGCAGGTTAAGCAAGTGTTGAATGATAATGTTAGAGCCACCATTTCATCCATAAATAAGCTGCTTTCTATAAACTTTATTTCAGATGAATCCATTAGGTTTATACAGAAACTCTAGAGTACTGTACACTCTAAAACACAAATAAAACTAATATACTGTTAGCTGCCAAGTTCAGATTCTGACTTTTTATGATGTCAAGACTCTATGTCAGTGGCTTAAATTTAACTTTTCAAGATTAGTAAATTCAAAAACTATGACCTTATGATGCAACATTTAGATTTAGATTTAGATTTAGTTTTAGATTTAGATTTAGATATTGGCAGGACAACTTCTCTACAACAATTTTGCAACTGCATTTGCATATCATTATAGCTGCAAATCACCACAAATAAATTACTAGCAAATTTGCAAGTTTGTTAAAGAAAATAATGCAATTTTGTAAAAAATGTGAAAGGTAAAAGACCAGATTTTTAAAAAGGAGGTGGTTAGGGAAATTAATAAGAAAGATAATACCTCTTTCCTTCTCTATTCCATACTGCTGTGCCCTTCTAATGAATCCCTATTTCTATTATATAATTATATTTCAACAACTGTTGAGGCTTTTTATATATGTAACTAGCAATGAAATAAATATTATAAGTGGTAGAAGCATTTTATATTGCCAGTTTTTAATCACAGTATGCATATGTCATTTCCTTTTGCATTCCCAGTTAATATAACTAGCTTACTATAACATTGGTACATTGTACTATAATAATGTACATTCAAAAACATATCAAAGTAAGTCACTAACCTGAGCAGGAGGAGAAAGTGGGGTGCGAATTGGGGAAGGGCTAAATAAGTGATGTGTGTATGTATGCCTCTACCATTCTGTATCTCATAATAATATATGGTTACAATGCACCAATAAATAAAAAAATTCCTAGAAACAAATGAAAATAGACACAATATATTAAAATCTCTGGGACACTTTGAAGCCAGTATTAAGAGGAAAATTCATAGCACTGAGTACTAACATAAGAAGAACAGAAAAACCACCAAATAGCCGGGTGTGGTGGCGCATGCTTGTAATCCCAGCATTTGGGAGGCTGAGACCGGAGGATCCGGGTTCGCGGCCAGCCTCAGCTACCTAGTGAGGCGCTCTGCAACTTAGTGAGACTCGGTTTCAAAATAAAGAATAAAAAATAGGGCTGGGGGTATAGCTCGGAGGTAGAATGCCCCTGAGTTCAATCCCTAGTACCGCAAAAAAAAAAAAGAAAAAGAAAAAGAAAAACCACCAAATAAATAGCGTCAAATATACACAGAAATAATTATAAATACATACACAAAACAAATATACAGACAAATAAACACAAGTCAAAGGCCTTGAAAAGTGGGAGCAATCTAATCCTAAAGTCAGTAGAAGACAAGAAATCATTAAAATCAGAGCAGAAGTCAATGAAGAAGAGAACAAAACAAAAATACAAAAAAATTTAAAAAAACAACAGCTGGTCTCTCAAAAATTAAACAAGATAAATAAACCACTAGCCAACCTAATCAAAAGAAAGATAAAATCCACCCAAATTTCTAAAATAAGAGATGGAAAAGGTGATATTACCACAGACAGCATGGGAATCCAGAGGATTATGAGAAATTACTTTGAAAAACTATACTTCAACAAAATGAAAAACCTAGAAGAATTGAAAAATTTCTAAACACATACAACATTCCTAAATTCAAACAAGAAAATATAGAAAATTTAAACTGATCAATACCAATCAAAGAGAATGAAGCAGCAATGAAGAGCCTACCATCTAAGAAAAGCCCAGGTCCAGATGGTTTCCCAGCCAAACTTTATAAAACCTTATAGGAGGTCTAATCCCAATACTTCTCAATTTATTTCATGATATAGAAAGAGAAGAGACTCTTGAAAAGATGTTCTGTGAAGCCAACATCACTTTAACACCAAAACCAAATGAAGACTACTGAAGAAAAGAAAACTACAGACAAATATCATTGATGAACTTAGACAAAAAAACTTCTAAACAAAATACTAGCAATGCACATTCAAAACTACATCAAGAAAATAATACATCATGGAGGAGCACAAGATGGCTTCTGAGTGAAATACCTTTCCCCAGACGCTATGCTTTCGAATCAAATTTAACCCCAAACCAGCTTCTTTACAGAAGGAAAAAAGCAACAAAAAGGGGCGAAAGCTGAACCACAATGGAAGAAAACTCAGAAAGCCGGTCGGGAAACAAAGGAGTCCTCCAAGCAGCAACTAAGTGGGACCGCAGGCGCAGTGCGGGCCGTGGGCCTGGAACTGCTGAGGTCAGCCCGATTCTGAGAATTAGGCACAGCGGTGGACCTAGGGTCCTCGGAGAGCCGGTCGGGAAACAAAGGAATCCTCCAAGCAGCATCTGGGTGGGACCTCAGCCACATGCCTGGCGGAACCCAGACCTGGAACTGTGGAGGTCAGCCCGATTCTGAGAACTAGGCACCCCGCCAGACCCAGGGACCTCAGAGAGCCGGTTGGGAAACAAAGGAGTCCTCCAAGCAGCACCTCGGCAGGACTGCAGGTGCAGCGCTGGCTTCGGACCTCGGGCCAAGGGCCGCGGGCTCTGCAGAACCGGGCGGACCCAGGGACCAGACGTGGTGTGGGCACCTCCAGAACCCCACGCTCCACCCAGGCAGGGGATTCTCCCACCAGACACAGCGACGGGAATGCATGGTACGATCAGCCTAAAATCCAGCGGGACATATCCAGGGCCCCACAACAGGGCCTGGGGGACCGACTGAACAGCAAAGCTTGAACCAGGATGGCAGCAAACGCAACTACTTGACAGATAGAAAGAGGAGTAGATCCACACAGAGCCCAGGAAAAACAAGGGAGAGGGCGCCGTGCACCGCCAACCATCTTGCGCGCCAACCCCTCCCATACAACATCCTGCCAGTTATCCAGCTATCCAGACCTCCATTGACCTATTGCGCCCCCCAGTGACCAGAGGTGAAGCAAACAACAACGGAAATACTAGCGACAGTGATCCGTAGGTTGGATTGTGCGGGTGCACCTATACAAAGGATAGACTCAGACACTTGCCCTTCTAGCCCATAGACAGGATTAGATGTGCAGAAGAACCCAGTGCACACAGGGCATCTGAAAAGGTCTGGCATTTAGACTGAACTCCTGCCATCAGCAATGTAAGAGAGAAAGCCGTAGTCAGACCCTGTGAAGAGCCCAGAGACATTAAGCTAGCAGTGAGAATCATCAACAAAAGCCCCTGCCTGCACTGACAGAGAAAATGCCAGAGACACACTCAAAAATTTAAGCTCGGTACTTACGAACTAGCAGAGTGTTTGTCTTAGTAGTTGATTGCTGTTTTTATGTTTTGGGTTTTTTTTTTCTTTTTTTTTTTGTTTTGTGTTGTTGTTGTTGTTTTTTGTCTGTTTGTTTGGGGGGGTTGTGTTATGTTTTATCTGTTTTTACTCAGTATTCGTTTTGTATTGCCTTGATTTAATTATGTTTGTTTATACTTGCTTAGCTTGTTGAATCCCTTCATTTTCCCCTTTAAAAGGTTCTGCCTCCTCTCTCCCCTCTATAATGGTTTGGACTTAGAATGTCCCCAGCCTTCATGGAAACAAGGTAGCAATGTTGGAAGTGGGCTTCGATGCTGAGGAGGGGTTCCTGGGTTGTGGTGTTGGAGATTTTATGAGGTCTTTCCTCTCCCTGAATTCTCCCTCTCTCTCTCTCTCTCTCTCTCTCTCTCTCTCTCTCTCTCTCTCTCTCTCTCTCTCTCTCTCTCTCTTTCCAGCAGAGTCTTGCATTCTCCCTCTCTCTGCTTACCTCTGCCAAGTCCTGAGCTCTGCAGACCTGGCCTGACATGAACTGAACCTCTGAAATCTCCAAAAACTATGAACAAATAAATCAATCTTTCTCAAAGTTGTGTCATCAGTTGTTTTAGATCACATCAGTGAGAATTCTAAGGGAGACACATCTGAATAAACATTTCTCAAAAGAAGATATACAAATGGCCAGCAGGTATATAAGAAAATGCTCAACATCACTCACTAATTGTCCAGGAAATATAAATTAAAACCACAAGGTGCTATTACCTTATACCTGTTAGAAAAGCTATTATCAAAAAGATGAAAAATAAGTACTGGTGAGTATTCAGAGAAAAGGGAACTCTTGTACACTATTTGTTGATGGGAATACAAATTAATTTAAATCAATTTAAGAAAACCACACAGAGGAGGAAAACCGTTGAAGAGCCATATGGAGGTTCCTCAAACAATTAAAAATAGAATTACTTCATGATCTAGTAATCCTGCTACTGAGTATATATCCATTGGACATGGAATCAGTATATTAGAGAGATATCTGAACTTCCATGTTTGTTGTAGCATTATTCACAATAACCAATATATGAAGTCAACCTAAGTGTCCATTGATAGATGAATGGAAAAATAAAAGGTGGCATATAAAAATAATGAAATACTATTCCACCATGAAAAAAGGTAACCCTGTAATTTGCAGAGGCATGGATGAATGATGAACATGGAAGACATTATACTAAGTGGAATAATTCAGGCATAGAAAGATAAATATGGAATAATCTCATTTATATGTTGAATCTAATAAGGTAAAACTCATAGAAGCAGAGAGTAAAATAGTAGGTACCTGTATTTGTTTGAATTTAGAATGTGCCCCTAGCCCCCATGGAAACAAAATAGTGATGTTAGAAGTAGAACTTGGTTGCTAAGGAGGGGGAATCATATGGTTCCTCCTCCCCTTGTTCTCTCTCTGCTTCCAGCCTCTGTGATGTAAGAGTGAAGGTTTACTCTCCATTTCTCACCTCCATGCCCTGAGCTCTTCAGACATCTCCAAATCTGTGAACAAATAAACATTCTTTCTTCTAAGTTGCATGGTCAGTTGTTTTGGATTACAACAGTGAGAATGTTGACTGACACAGTACCAGAAGCTGGAGGTGGGAGACTAGGAGATTTAGGAGATATTGATATAATTTTCCAGTTAGATAGGAGAAATAAGTTCAGGAGATGCATTGTACAACATGGTGACTCTATAGCTAAGAACATCGTATTGTATGCATGCATGCATGTTTGAAAATTATCTCTACAAATAAATTATAAGTATGTGAGGTGATATATACATTAAGTAGCTTGATTTATCCACTCCATATGTATATCAAAACATTGTGTAGTACACAAAATAACTACAGTTGTTATTTGTTAATTAAATTAAATCATAAAAATAAATAAAATACTATTATATTCAGAAACCTTCTCATAGATACAATACTCTAAAGATATAAACTATTCCTAAGTCATTTCTCAGATTTGCCTCAATTTTAACACAAACATTAGCAGAAATTGTTTCGCAACTGTGTAAACAAATTCTAAAGTTCTTTAAAAGACTGAATAAAAAAATTGGTAAAATTTTTTAAAAGGCAGAACCCTAAGAATGAAGTTGTCCTATTTAAAATGCATTATAAAACAAAAACAAATTAATAGTTTTCAGCATAGTTCTATAATAAAAACAAAGTGTCAAATTAATAAAACAGGTGAGGTAACACAAACCTAGTCTATTTTGGAGCATACATAAAATTGTTGTGCATGAAAACACTGCCACAGAGGAAATGAACAAATAGTATTAAATAGTATTCATTGGGAAGAATAAAGGCAGATTGTATTCTCAGACTCAGACTTAATTTCCCCTATACCTAAGTTAAAGATACAACCATTTTTAAATAGATATCACTGTTAACAGTTGAGTAAGTATCCTTCTAGTCATTTTCCACAAACCTACAAATATTGCAACACACACACACACACACACACACATGTTCACACATGCACTCACACTAAGCAAACATTCTTCTATTTTCTGTCTCTTCTTATGATCTTGCCCACCCTGGTTTTATAATACCATTTTCCATTTTATTCTTACAGCCTTTGAAATATAAATCCTAAGTCAGGCATGGTGGCACATGCTTGTAATACCAGTATTTGGGAGGCTGAGACAGGAGGATCGCAGGTTTGAAGCCAGCCTCAGCTACTTAGTTAGGTGCTTTGCAACTTAGTGAGATCCTGTTTCAAAATAAAAATTAAATAGGCCTGGGGTTGCAACTCAGAGTTAGAATGTCCCTGGGTTCATTCCTCAGTATCACAAAAGAAAAAAAAAAGAAAATATAAATCCTCAACAGATATGAACCATGGATCTCAATACAGAAACCAGTAATCATCCCTCTAAGGGATTCAGTGTGGGATGTGGGTATATGTAAACTAGAAGACCCAATCAAGATAGAAATGAGAAAATTCGTTAAATTCACCTAGATGTTTCTTGTTTACAAAACTTGAGAGGACTCCTAACATGGGAAATAATTTAATTAAAAACTAATAAAATTATATCAACAAAGAGGTGAATCAAAATAACAACAGTAGCTTAAACTATCAAATCAGGAGCATTGATTTACTCATTTGACAAATATATAATTGTCTATCATGTGCTGGTTATAATGCCAGAAATTATGGATACAAGAACAAAATATTGTCTAATTACTAAGGCTAATTACAAAATGCAATTACTCGTATTACTTACAAAATTATAATAGGATTTTTCACTTAATTGCCTGTCTCTTTTTACTAAGAGAAGGGTTATGTTTGTCCAACAGCATGCCAGACTAATATTCTTCAAAAATGTCAAGGTCATAAAAAACTAATAAAGTCTAAGAAATTATCACACATCAGGGCAGAATAAAGAAATGAGGACTTGATGCAATATGGTATCCTGGACTGGATCCTGGAACAGAATAGTGATACTATAATGGAAAAACTGGGGAAATTAATAAAATGGAGTGTAGTTAATACTACTGTACCAATGTTGATGTCTTACTTTAGATAAATGTACATTTGTGGAAGCTGGGTAAAGGTTATTTTCTTAGTCAGCTTTTCATTACTACTGAAACTTTTGAGATATCTACTTATGAAAAAGTGATTATTTAGCTCTCCAGACCATCATAGAGAGAGTACATGGTGGAGAAAACCTGCTCAGCTCATGGCAGCCAGGAAGCAGACAGACATGAGAGAGAGAGAGAGAGAGAGAGAGAGAGAGAGAGAGAGAGAGAGAGAGAGAGAGAGAAAGAAAGAAAGAAAGAAAGAAAGAAAGAAAGAAAGAAAGAAAGAAAGAAAGAAAGAAAGAAAGAGACACCAGGGACAAGATATGGTCCCCAAGAGCACATCCCTAAGGACCTACTTCCTTCAAGTAAGCCCCACCTGCCTATACTTTCTACCTCCTCTCAGTAGCCAATTTGGCTATCAATGGATTAATCCACAAATAAGGTCATACTTATGATCTGATTACTTCCCCATAGCTCTACCTCTAGATATTCCTGCACTAAGGACCAAATCTTTAACGAATGAACTTTTAGGGGACATTCCAGAACCAAACCATAACACTCTCTGTACTTAAAACACTGCATTAGAATGTGTGAGGGGTTGATTACTATACTGAATTTAACTAATTGTATAAAACAGACATTTCTTCCTGTGTTCATCTGTTCACATGTGTCTTAATGATTTTGTTTTCATTGGCCATCTATCTCTAATGTTAGGTTCTTTTATATCTCTCCTACAGCCACTGAGACATTTATTTAATTTGTGGTGTTATTACAGTGTAACTTACCACCTTGGCCATACTGAGCAAACGTAACTCATTTTTCTCAATGTTATCTCATGAAATTCCATTGTTAAGGTTTGCCTCATCTTTACTTTCATTTGAGTTATTCTTAGTTTAAAGAAGTAAGATGTCTGGGCAGAAAGCTTTTAGGAAATCTTATCTTTGGAAACATAGACCTCAATCTACAAAGTCTTTTACTCTCTCTTTTCTCTTCTAGCTTCAGGTTACAAAACAAAATGGATGACATACTATGCACAAACTGCAACTCAAAATCTAACCACTGCTTCTCCAAAATAAAAGTCCTTTAAAGCATTTTAAAACTATTAAGTGTTTCTTCACTCAGTAAAGAAACAAAGTCTATAATCTACACAAAGAAATGAGAAGGAAATGCTAGCCCAGCCAACAAATATACTAACTAGGCATTGGAAGTATGAAGAGGGTCAGAGAAGTAGCTATTAACCAACAAGGGAGAAAAAGTACCTTTCCAGATGCAGGAGATTTTTATGAGAAAAGAAGTATAGGCAGGTATTCAGCCAGTTCATATCATTTCTATTTTAAGTATTTGACAGGTTAATTATACCATTAAGGTCCAATGATATATTTAGATTAAAATGCCTAACTCGCTCTATGAGATTTAACAAGCCACCTCTGTCTGGACTCTGGTTTCCAGATCTATAAACTGAGATAATTGGAATAAAGACCCCCCAAGGGCTCTGCCAGCTCTGACATTGTAATAATTTACCAATGGGGGAGATTGATTTCAAATTCAATTCAAATGATGGTCAACATCTGGACAATGGCCCCTCTCTCATCCAGATAATTTGGTATGCCCTAAACTCTAATTAATATGCAAAAACATAAGAACCCAAATAATTTGCCTCACCAATCTATCCAATCTTTCCTTCTCCCAAAGCTTTTTATCAGCCAGAATAATCTATTTTCTGTCCTTTGAATTTTTTTACTCATTCCCACTTCTGCATTTTTACCTATACTGTTACCCTGAGTCCTTTCTCTATCAAAATTCTACCCCTTTCTCAAAGCACAGTCTATATTTGCAGAACTGAGATTTTATCAATTTCTCCCAACCGGTGACATTTTCCTCCTTCAAATTCTAATATCTCTGTGTGAAAAAGCTGGTAATTCCTTTAATTATCTATTCACAATGTATTCTTAAGTTGTGGTCACATCTTTTAAAAAGGTCTTTCTGGTTGTAACCAGGGAATCTTTGAAGTAAAACAAGAATTCTAATTAACTATCAATTTCCTTCATTTTTATTAAGAGAAAGGAACAAAATGGTTCATAATCCTCTATTCCTAGAAGAAAATGTTGAAATAAATGTAACTCAAAAGAATTCATAGCTCTGACTACACAGACTACAATATAGGGCTTGGAAATAATCTGAAGTAAAGGCACTGTAATGTTTTCTGACATTTTTCATCATCATTAGTAGTAGTAGTAATGTTAGTACTCCCATTAGTAGAGACTGGTGGTGGTGGTGGTGGTGGTAAAGAAAAACAACACAAAAGAACTAAATTTCCTATAGAAGAAGTGAGAGATTTTGTGTAAGTCCTTTAGGGAAGACTATAGACACCATTTTACTAGAGAGGGAAAGCTAGTCATATAAAGTAAAACTTTCTCTGATCAACTCAAAAAGAGATGAAGTAAGATTGTTTCAGTGAGATAAAGTAAAACAAGGGGCTTGGTGTAATTCACTGCGAGGGTTTAAGTATTTTACAAATAATGATTTTCTGATTCTGTTAACCACTCTTAAAGTACAATCAAGTATCTCAGATCAAACATTCAACCAATATTTATTGAGGAATGTCATGTACAAGGCATTGTACTAGATGTTATAGGGGATATAGGAAAAAAAAAACTACTCAGAAATGAGTTTAACATACAGAGCTTTTGTTGAGTGGAGGGAAAGGAAGAATGGGCAGAGGGAAGTATTGTGGAAGAGAAGAACTCCATTTATAGGACAAATGTTTAAGAATCCTTGATTTTCCTTTTACCAATCATATTCAATATTTTTGCATCTGTGTTCTCATTTTCCTATCTTCCTCCCTGGGAACATTTTTGTGTTCCTTCTAACTGTCCTGTATATAACTGTCAAAGTGATCTTTATTACACCCACCCTTTAACTCAACCACATCAAATTATTTGTGCAGCTTCAGCAACTTAGCAAGCCCATCAGTAACTTATCAAGATCCTGATTCAAAATAAAATGTAAAAAGGGCTGGTAGTGTAGCTTGGAGGTAGATTGTCCCTAGGTTCAATCCTCAGTACCAAAAAGGAAAAAGAAAAAAAAAAAACAGAAACCATAGTAGCAATTTCAAGCAGAAAGCTATATAATACAAGGGATAACGTACTCAGAATCATTAGGAGGGATAGAGGAGTAAGCTTTAGACTTCTGTGAATTATTCCAGAAGAGCACATCCTTCTGGCCTCCTCAGAGTATCTTTGCCATATGATAAAAAGTAATTAATCAGGAGGTCACTACTGGAAACACTGAGCTATACAACATATTACTATATATGTAATACAGGTGATATAATAGCCGCTATTTTATTGTCTCTGGTCCATTACAAAGCTACTGACTAAATCCCAGAAGGCTGATCTAGTATCTCTACAACTGTGCTCGAGGGCAGAATTAATGAGGCCAGTGGAATGATCACTGTTCCATTACTGCTTCTAAATCCCATGTCACAGCAGCTATTTGGTAGATACAAGCAGATATAAGATAAATAATAAAAATAATAAATAACTTAAATAAATAAATAAAAATAAAAATGTTAAAAGAAAAAATCACCATCAGAAAAGTTTCTGGGTTTTTTTTTTTTTTTTGGTACTGGGGATTGAACCCAGAGGCATCCTACCTCCAAGTTATACCCCCAAACCAATTTCACTTATTTGGAAACAGGGTCTCACTAAATTGCAGAGAGCCTCATTAAGTTGCCAAGGCTAGTTTCAAACCTGTGATCCTCCTGTCTCAGCCTGTTTCACCATGTCCAGCATAAGAAGTTTCTAAAATAAAACAATACAAGAACACAAACCATAATGGAAACTGTTGGATCTGACTCCATTAAAAGGTGAAATTTCTATACAATAAAATGATTAAATTAATTAGAAAAGTACACATATCCCAACAGAAAAAAATGGGCAAAATGATATAAACATTAAATTTACAAATTTATCATTATGTCCAATTAACAATTGGGAAGCTGCTCAACCTTACTAATAATACAGGATATGTAAATTTAAACCACATGAAATAGCAGCATCAGTTAGCAGACAGGCAAAAATCTCTTTAAATCTGACGTTGCCAGGTGGTGATGAAAACATGGAGTCACAGAAAATCATACATATTAGAGAAAGAGTCACATTTTGTGACATTACATTATAAAGTGATTTGGCTATACCTCTGAATTCTAAAGTGTAGCCAGTATGATAGCACATATCTGTAATCCTAGTTCATGGAAGACTGAGGCAGGAGGATCACAGATCCTCATCAACTTAGCAAGACTCTATTTCAAAGTCAAAAATGAAAAGGGCTGCTGACATATCTCAGAGATAGAACACCCCTGGGATAAACCCCACTATAAATCAATCAATCAGGCAATCAATGAATCAATAGTTGAAGGTGTATACCTTGTACCTAGCAATTTTATGCCTAGATAATACCCTATATAGATGTCAGCAAACTTTTTATGTAAAAGTCCAGTTGGTAAATATTTTGGGTTTTGCAGCCCATACAATCTCTGCTACACCTGCTTGACTCTACCATTATGGCACCTAAGTAGCCATAGACAATACACAAATGGGTGTATTGTATTATAACAAAACTTTATTTATAGCAGCTAGCAATTATGCAGATTTAGCCCATGGTGCAATCTCTTGATCCTTGCCCTAGAGAAACTATCACATATATACAGAAGGAAGGAAACAAGCAAAATAATATTCACCGAAGCAATATTTATAATGGTGAAAATTTGGAAATAATCTAAAATATTCACCAGCAAGAGAAGAGGTAAATTAAATGTACTAAAGTCATAAACTAGAATATATTGCTGGTGAAATGGATTAAGTTATAATTACTAATATAATTAAACCTTAAAAAGGAGATTGTATAAAAAAGGAAGTATAAAATTTAATAATATGAAATTAATAAATTAAATTAAAATTTAATAATATGTTTCATAAATACACATGTATGTAGTAAAAACATGTATGGAAATGAGGAGTAATAAGATCAAAATATTGGTTACTCCTTGAGAGAGAGAGTGAAAGGGGGGGGGAGGGAATGAATTGAACATGAAGAAGAAGTAAACAATTGACTACATCTGTACTATGTGATTCTTGTTTTTAAATAACATAAAATAATATGAAGAAAATATGGCAAAATTATCTTAGCTGACAAAGATGGGTCATGGGTTCACAAGTATTAATCTTATTATCCCCTGTGCTTTACTACATGCCCAAAAGATTTCATAAAAATGGGGACACCCTAATGAGCATGATGTACTTACAAGATCACATGAAAGTCAATCACTAAACTGACCTTGAGAAGAAGGGAGAAGGAGGGAGGGGGGTGGAAATTGGGGAAGGGTTAATGAGAAATGTGTGCATGGATGTCTTTACCTATACTAGCTTGTACCCAACAAAGATGTGTGATTAATCCTGTTGTACCCAAGAAATGTATAAAAATCCATGCTAAAAAATAAAAAATAGTTAACAAAATAGAATATATAGTATTATTTAAATATTTATTAATATGGATGCTATATTTTAATTTAGCTGACACATAATTGTACATATTTAAAGTATACAATGTGATAATTAAATAAATATATAAAATGAGCAATGACTAAATTGGGGTAATTAACATTTCTACAAACTCCTCTCTTTTAGTAATTTTGAGATATAGAATGAATTGTTGTAAACTACAATCACACTACTGTGCTACAGAACCCTAGATCTTATTCCTCTTAACTAACAGTATATTGTTACTTATTATCTCATCTCTTTCTTTCCCTCCTTCCCCCTACACTTCTAAATTTGTAGTGACCATTATTCTATTCTCTACTTCTATGAAATTAATTTCTTCAGCTTCTATATGAGAACTGCAATAATTGTATTTCTGTGCCTGACTTATTTAACATAACATCCTCCACTTTCATCCATTTTGCCACAAATGACATGATGTCATATTTTATGGATGAATAATAAGGTAACCAAAAGAAAGAGAGAATCAACCCAAATTACCAAAATAAGAGATGAAAAAGGTGATATTACCACCAACAGTATGGAAATACAGAAGATAGTCAGAAACTATTTTGAAAAACTATACTCCAACAAAATGGAAGATCTAGAAGAAATTGACAAATTCCTAGACACATACAAACTCCCTAAATTGAGTCAAGAAGATATAGAAAACTTAAACTGACCAATAACAATCAAAGAGATAGAAACAGCAATAAAGAGTTTACCACCAAACAAAAGCCCAGGGCCAGATGGTTTTCCAAGTGAATTTTATAAAACATTTTTAGAAAGCCGGGCGTGGTGGCGCACGCTTGTAATCCCAGCATTTGGGAGGCTGAGACCGGAGGATCCGGGTTCGCGGCCAGCCTCAGCTACCTAGTGAGGCACTCTGCAACTTAGTGAGACTCGGTTTCAAAATAAAGAATAAAAAAAATAGGGCTGGGGGTGTAGCTCGGAGGTAGACTGCCTCTGAGTTCAATCCCCAGTACCGCAAAAAAAAAAAAAAAAAAAAAAAAAAAAAATTTTTAGAAGATCTAATCCCAATACTCCTCAAGCTATTCCAAAATAGAAAGAAACGGGACCCTTCCAAACACATTCTATGAAGCCAACATCACACTAATACCAAAACCAAACAAAAACAGTTCAAGAAAAGAAAACTATACGCCTATATCATTGATGAATTTAGATGCAAAACAGCTAAACAGGATACTAGCAATGCGCATTCAAAACCACATCAAGAAAATAAGTATACACCACGACCCAGTCGGGTTCATCCCAGGGATGCAAGGCTGGTTCAACATTCGAAAAACAATACACGTAATTCACCACATAAACAGACTCAAAGACAAAATCACATGATCATCTCAATTGATGCTGAAAAAGCATTTGACATGATCCAACACTCATTCATGCTAAAAGCACTACAGTGAATCGGAATAGAAGGAACATACCTCAAAATCATAGAGCCAATATACAATAGACCTACAGCCAATATCATATTAAATGGAGAAAAACTGCAAGAGTTCCCACTAAAAACAGGAATAAGACAAGGATGTCCATTATCACCTCTTCTGTTTAATATAGTACTCAAGACTCTAGCCAGAGCAATAATGCAAGAGAAGGAAATCAAAGGGGTAAAAATAGGGAAAGAAGAACTAAAACTATCCCTTTTTGCAAATGACATGATACTATACTTAGAAGACCCAACAAACTCAACCAAAAAACTTACAGAACTGATCAACAAACTCAGCAAAGTGTCTGGGTACAAAATCAATCTTAAAAAAATCAGAAGCTTTTCTATATGCCAACCATAAATCCACTGAAAAAGAAATCCAGAAAGCAATTCCACTCACAATAGCACCCCAAAAAATAACATACTTAGGTGTAAACCTAACCAAGGAGGTTAAAGACCTCTATAAGGAAAACTATAAAAAGTTGAAGAAAGAAATTGATGAAGACCTTAGAAGATGGAAGGATCTACCGTGCTCTTGGATAGGCAGAATAAATATCATCAAAATGGTCATCCTCCCAAAACTGATCTACAAATTCACTGCAATACCCATGAAATTACCAACGGCGTTCCTTAAATTCATCTGGAAAAACAAAATGCCCAGGATAGTCAAAGTAGTTCTTAGCAATAAAAACCATGCAGGAGGTATCACAATATCTGACTTCAAACTCTACTACAAAGGGACAGTAATAAAAACAGCATGGTATTGGCACAAAAACAGACACATAGACCAATGGAGCAGAATAGAAGACTCAGAAACAGATCAACAGACTTACAGTCAACTGATTTTTGACAATGGAGTCAAAAGTATACACTGGAAAAAAGACAGCCTCTTTAACAAATGGTGTTGGCAAAACTAGTTAACCATATGCAGGAAAATGGAAATAAACCCCACTTTCTCACCCCGCACAAGAGTCAACTCAAGGTGGATCAAGGACCTGGAAGTTAGATCAGAGACCTTGCAGCTACTTGAAGAGGGCATAGGACCAACACTTGAACACGTAGGCACAGGTAAAAACTTTCTCAACAAGTCCCCAAAAGCACAAGCAGCTCAAAGGAAGATCAATACATGGTATTGCATTAAACGGAAGAGCTTCTGCATAGCAAAGGAAACTATCAAGAACCTCAACAGAGAGCCTACAGAGTGGGAGAAGATTTTTACCAGTTACTCTTCAGATAGAGGTCTAATATCTAGGATATACAAAGAACTCAAGAAAATTGCAACTAAGAAAGCAAATAACCCAATCAAAAAATGGGAAAAGGATCTAAATAGACACTTCACAAAGAAGAAATACAAATGGCCAATAAATGTATGAGGAAATGCTCCACACCATTGGAAATCAGGGAGATGCAAATCAAAACTACCTTGAGATTTCACCTAACTCCAGTCAGAATGGCAATCATAAAAAAAAAAAAAATAACACGAACAACAACACCTGCTGGCAAGGGTGTGGAGAAGTGGGAACCCTAATACATTGTTGGTGGGATTACAAATTAGTGCAGTCACTGTGGAAAACAGTATGGAGGACCCTCAGATGAATGAGAGTGAACCTACCATATGACCCAGCAATACCACTACTGGGTATATACCCAAAAGAATAGAAACCAAACTATCAGACTGATACATGTGTATCTATGTTATAGGGGCTCAATTCACAATAGCCAAACTATGGAAGTGTGCAAGATGTCCATGGACAGATGAATGGATTACAAAACTATGGGATATGTACACAATGGAATTTTACTCAGCCATAAAGAAGAACAAAATCATGTTATTTGCAGGGAAATGGATGCAACTGGAAAACATTATGTTAAGTGAGATTAGCCAGTCACAAAGAATAAAGAAGCATATGTTCTCCCTAATATGCGGATGATAGGGAGAAGATGGGGCATAGGAGGGTCTCCAGATGAAAAGGAGAGACCCTGGATAAGCAAAGACTTTGACTTAATCGTAGGGGATGGATGGTGCAGGGGGACACCCTAAGGCACATGATGTACATACACAATCATATCAAGGTCACTCACTGAACTGAACCTGAGGAGGAGGGAGGGTGAGAGAATGGGATGGAAATTGGGGAAGGGGTCAAATGAGAATTGTGTGCAAATATGTTGTTAACAAGTTGTACCTAACAAAGATGTACGCTTACAATGCACGAATTACTACAATAAAAAAAAAGAGTAAATGAAGCCCGGCATGGTGGTGCACGCTTGTAATCCCAGCATTTGGGAGGCTGAGACCAGAGGATCCAGGTTCGAGGCCAGCCTCAGCTACCTAGTGAGGCTCTCCACAACTTAGTGAGACCCTGTTTCAAAATAAAGAATAAATAATAGGGCCTGAGGTATAGCTCGGAGGTAGAACACCCCTGAGTTTAATCCCCCGTACCCCCCCAAAAAAAGATTAAATGACTATAGTGATACATGCATTATGCAAATTTATGTTTATAGCAGCACAATTCATAATAGCCTAATTATGGAACTAACCTATGTGTACATCAACAGATGAATGGATCACAAAATTGCAGAATAGTCACACAATGGAATTTTACTCAGCCATAAAGAAGAACAAAATTATGTCATTTGCAGGAAAATGGATAAGACTTGAGAATATTTTGCTAAGTGAGATTAACCAGTCCCAAAAAGTGAATACTGCTATGTTTTCACAAATATGTGGAAGCTAGATAAAAATTGGTAAACAAGGATAACCTCATACAGACAATCAGAGACTCCAGTGGAGTGATGGAGGGGGGTTAAGAGAGAGAGGATGGGGGATATAGACATAAAAGTAACAGTTGAAATAATGCTATGTGCATATATTAAACTACAAATGACAGTCTCAAAGACATATATGGTGAAGTGGAGGGAGAGGGTTGAGACCTGGAGGGAAATGCTCCATTAGTTGTATGTGTGGATATTTCTCTCTATATACCATAATGTGATGTATAATTATAATGCAAATAGTAATAAATAAAAAATAGAATAAATGAAGATAAAATTTATTTAGGTTTTTACTCAATAACAATTAAATCTTTTGCAAACATTCTACTTCTGTGGTTTTATCAGGTTTTTATGATAGGTTTGTTAAAAAGAACACAAGGTTAAAGAAGCACCATGCCATGCTATAGACAGTAATATTTTATTGTGCCCAGGGGTTATTCCATTGTCCCAACCTTTTTTCTACTGTGGTGATCCCTAACTATCTCATCATCATCTTCCTAAAGGAAACCTCCATACCTATTTTTGACATAGTTCCTTCTGTTATATTTTGGGTCTCTTGTCAATCTTCTCTTAGTTGACATTGTACTGAATATATACTACTGTCTACTTTGATTTATTTATTGTAAGCACTTCTTTGTGCTATTTAAACATTTTATAAGCATCATTTATTTTCTTTTTCATTCTTTTTTAGTACTGGAGATTAAACAGAGCTACAGCTACAGCTCTTTTCATTTTGTCTTAATTTCGAAACAGGATCTCACTAAGTTGCTGAGACTGACCTTAAACCTGCATTCTTCCTATCTGCCTCCCAAGAACTAGGATTATAGACATATGCCATCATGTCAGGCTTTATAAGCATTATTTCTATAGCTATGTACTATTTGCATAAACTTTATAAATCTGCAACTTTAAGTATCTTTTCTATAAATTCTGTAGCATTGTTACTACCAAATTCATAATGTTAGCCTCAAATTCCAGAGCTTCTATGCATTGACTGATGGTCAATGGATTTTCTGTTGGTTCTGTTTTTTTTTTTCTTGTTGCTATAATTTTTATTTTTGCTAGTATTCCACAACTGTTAAAAATATCCACTTGAATTGGCACAAAAATTTTTAAAAATTATTACTTGATCTTTTGTGTGTGTGTGTGTGTACTGGAGATTGAACCCAGGGGCATTCTACATCTGAGCCACATCCCCAGCCCTATTTTTTATTCTTTATTTTGAAACAGGGTCTCAGTAAGTTGCGGAGGGCCTCACTAAGTAGCTGAGGCTGGCTGTGAACCCGGATCCTCCAGTCTCAGCCTCCCAAGTACTGGGATTACAAGCATTCTCCACCACACCCGGCTAACTTGGTCTTTTAGAATAATTCAACTGAAGGCTTTCTCAATATATCAGCAAACCTACTTTGGGCTCTCATGATCCTCTGGTAAAACAAGCTACTGTTTAAGAGATGTGTGTGTGTGTGTGTGTGTGTGTGTGTGTGTGTGTGTTGTGTGTGTGCACATGCACACTCAAGTGCATGCCTACATGTACCTTTGAAACACTGAACATCCTTTACAAACCTGTCAACCACATGCAAGAACAAGTGACATCTTGAAATATGGTTTTATGGTGTAATCGCGCAGAAACTAATCAATGTCCACAGGCATCTTGTCATTTTACTCCTGTGGAACTCATAATTTACTACCTTAAAATATGTTATATGTTGGGTTCAAAGCTATGTAATTCCAATGGCGTATATTTTTGTGGTACTGGGGATTGGATCCAAGAGACATCTACCTCTGAGACAAACCCCCAGCTCGATTGTAGTTTTTATTTTGAAACAGGATCTCACTAAGTTACCACATGCTGATCTTGAACCAGTGATCCTCCTGTCTCAGCCTCCCATGTACTGGGATTATAGGATTGTGCCACCACACCAAGCACTAGGAATTTTTTTCTGTGTGTGTGTTACTGGGGATTGAACTCAGGAGCATTCTACCTCCAAGCTATACCCCAGCCCTATTTTTTATTCTTTATTTTGAAACTGAGTCTCACTAAGTTCCGGAGTGCCTCACTAGGTAGGTGAGGCTGGACGGGAACCCGGATCCTCCAGTGTCAGCCTCCCGAATGTTGGGATTACAAGCATGTGCCACCACGCCCGGCTAAATATTTTAAAAATGTTACTAAGGTCTTTCTGTGAATTAATAAAGTGATAAATATAAACAAGGTAACAAGATGCTTTCAAATTGTAACTTCACAATTCACAATAGGCATCTTTGGGTCACTTAAGTTACTTCACTTTCTTAAGCAAGGTATAAATAAGAATTGTCTTTTAAAACTGTAAAGTAGGAAGTGCCAGAAAAAATTGGGACAGTTGGAGACTTTATTTCAAATGGATCAATCTCCAACTCCTGTAGATTGCAAATAAGCCCTGGGTCATCACACAACCTTTCTTATAACAACCTCTCCACTAGCCTCACCACTTTCCAACTGTTTTTGACCTACCACTTTCCTAAAATATGAATATATTTTTCTTGTTGGCATAAGAATAATCTGGGGGCACATCCTGGATTTTAGCCACTTGAGATAATGAAACTATCAATTTACCTGGTGAATCTATATGCTCCATGAGAGAATATATTATGCCTTATTCTTCCTTGCAATCTCAACCAGTGCTTAGAATAATGCCTGTGGCCCATAGTAGTAGAAAAAAATAAAACCTTATTAAGTTGAAGTGCAAATACCAGGGGACAAACTTCACAATTAAATTTTCTGAGTTACAGACCACAATAAGTGTTGAGATCAGGAGCAAAATTGTGTATGTTTGTGTGTGTGTGTGTGTGTGTGTGTGTGTGTGTGTGAGGGGGGGAGAGAGAGAGAGAGAGAGAGAGAGAGAGAGAGAGAGAGAGAGAGAGAGAGAGA
>PVLC010026400.1:0-22643 GCA_004027655.1 Graphiurus murinus | reverse complement strand
ATATCTTTAAAAACTAAAATAGACAAACTAGATATGCCCAAACAGTATGCCTCAACAACTCATGTATTCATCTAAATATTTAGCCATGCTTAATCAGAATATGAGACATGCTAGATGTTATCTATATGATAAATATAAACAATTCATATATTAATCTTATTCCATGTAGTTTAAATGCACTATTTTCCATATTGAAAGAAATTCTTTGAAATCTAGTATCTTTCACTCATTTTTTTTTCTTGAACTACTCTGTCCTACTAAAAATACCTAAATTTAGGTTTGACCCATAAATGATGCAAATTTTCAAAATTTTAACAGCACTCAACTCAGAAGTCAAGGAAATAAAGGTTGGAGGGCAGTTGAGGGGTAGGGAGACTCTCATTACCTTACCTTTTCTACTCTAGGTGTGATTAAAATTATTGCTAAGTATAATCTCTTTTTTAAGATAAGTAAAAATCTTGCTAAAATAAACAAATGAACAAAGAAACAGAACCTGCACAAAGAATTTTATAGTGGATTTTTATATAGTTGCCAAAATTTAGAAGCAACAAGGTATCCTTCATTAGGAGAGTGGACAAACTATGATATATCCCAACAACTGAATGCTATTCAGCCTTAAAAAAAAAATCAGTGATCAAATCATGAAAAGAGATGGAAGAAACATAAATACATATTACTAAGTAAAATAGGACAGGTGGAAGGCTACATACTGCATAACTCCAACTCTATGACATTGTGGAAAAGGCAAAATCATAGAGACCATGTGAAGATAAGTGGTCACCAGGGATTAAGGAGGAGAAGAGGGATGAAGAGGAGCACAAGGACTTTCAGGGCTGTGAAAATATTCTGTGTAACACTAACGGTGGATATATTCAATACATTTGTTCAAACCCACAGAACATACAATACTGAGTGAACCTTAATATAAACTACAGACTCTGGGCAATCATGATGCTCAATGTAGGCTCATCAGTTATAGCAAATGTAGCACTCTGGTGAGGGATGTAGATGGTGGGGGAGGAAGAGCATGTGTGGGGAAATAGGACAAATAGGAAATCTCCATGCTTTCTTCAATACTCCTCTGAACACAAAAGCACTCTAAAAAATATAGTTTAAAAAAAAAGAAACAAAAAATATTTTAAGAGTTTACATGGCATAGCACATCTTTTAATCTTTGAATAAAAAGTATCTCTTTTCAGTTGTGAAAGATTTCTTTAAAAAGAAATATAAGTTGGGAAACTCAGAACTTAAAGTTTCTAAGAACAGTATCTACAAAAACATGCATTTTTCTCAACCTACCCAATGATTAAATCCCCAAAGAAAAGAAACCTCTTTGCTGAAGTTAATTCTTTTTGGAATGTGTAGAAGTACATTATGAGGACTTCATGGTGATTTTGTGACGATAATGATGGGATAATGAAATGAAACTCAAGACTGTTCCAATAAAAAAACACAGTAGATCTGGCCTCAGTACAGAAAATAAATTTCTCAGGCATTCTCAACTAAAAAGTTAAAAAAAAAAAAATGAGTTAGACACTGACATATAACCATGACTGATGAGATAAACTGTAGACACAATTCTTTTTTTTCTTAGTTATAGAGAATATTTTTTAATTCCTGAAATTCATGTTTGAATTAGAATGCCTCATCTATGTTTACATGCTGAATTAAAAGAGGCTTATTATGGTCGTGTACTAATATTCTGCTAAAATTCTAATCCTGAACAATCATTTTGGAAGGTCTTTGTCATTCTCTTAAACAATTGGAAACTCTGCATTTAGTGTTTCTCCATTACAAAATGGAAGACTGAAAGTTATTTGTTATTAGTAACATCACCACACAAAAATTTGGTATTCTTTAACTAAAAGTAGTTAATTATTTATGTTTTAGACCTTGCCCAACTCCATCCCTATAATCATGAGCCAATATCCATTCTAGAAAATTCTTACCTTTGGAATTTGATGGGATTGAGAAACATAGGTAAATAGGATCAGGGAATATTGAAGTGTGGAATAAAATGCAGGATGCTCTCCTTATAGCCAGGATGAGATCTCCTGAAAATGTATGAGTGCTACCTACAACATTGAGATATTGAAATTTCCAAGTATTCTTACAAGAATATTTTTCCAAGACCAAGTTTACATGACTATTACAGTGATATGGAAACAAGAAACTACAGAAGCATGTAAACTAGATAGGAATTATTTACTAAGGCATGTGGCCACTAGGTTTTATCCAGTTCGAATTGAGACAAATATGGTTATTCAAGTTAGGCAAGAAACTAAGGATTTTATATATTTTGAACATTCTTTTATTAGTATAGTAAATATTTGTCGAATATCCCTAATACTGAAGAAAAGTAAATAAGACAGTCGTGGTTGTGAAGCAAAGTTTAGATCCTAGGACTGCATGATGGCTAGGTTAATAGCATCATTTTGAGCAAATCATTGCTTGCATTTATGCAATTCATTTCCAAAACTCTGGGGTGATTTCTGCTCAGTGGTAAAAGGGCATCCCTATGAGAAAAATATAGGAGAAGTTATGGAGAAATCCTGAAGAGAAGCTTTCTTTCACCTCTACTTGGGTTCATCCTCCAAAAAGGTACCCTGATAGCATTAAAAGGGCAGCACCCAGCCAAGCGTGGTGGTACATGCTTGTAATCCCAGCATTTGGGAGGCTGAGACCGGGGGAGGATCCAGGTTCACGGCCAGCCTCAGCTACCTAGTGAGGCATTCCACAACTTAGTGAGACCCTGTTTCAAAAAATAAAGAATAAAAAAAATAGGACTGGGGGTATAGCTTGGAGGTAGAATGCCCCTGAGTTCAACCCCCAGTACCTCAAAACAAAAACAAAAACAAAACAAAACAAAACAAAAAAGGGCAGCACCCTAATTTAATCACATATGAAAAGAAGATTTCCTTAGCTATCAAAGGAAGAAGTAGAAGGTATCAAAAACACTGGCAAGCCTCCTATTGTATATTTTCTTGGTAATGTGGTGACCCAATTTTATTTAAGTTCAAACATTCTTCAAGCTACATGACGTACATATACAAATTTATCAATGCCAATTTCAATAGCGTGCACAGGGATGAGGAGGTAGTAGGGTAGGAGCCAGAGGGAAGCTCACCAAGTGCTGTGTGCATATGTGTATATATCACTTTGAACTTCATCATGATGTATGATGATAATACTTAAATTAAAAATAAAATATGTTAAAGATCAGTTCAAGTAGAAAGTAATCTTTTTTTAAAATTTCATATTCTCTTAAATTTTTGCTTAAGGCAGTATGAATTCATTGCTGAGCTATGAGTCAAAGTACTTGCTCCAAACTCTTGCATCAGTGAAAGAGATCCAGAAAGATGAACAATTTGTAGCTGATCTCACAGAAATAATTTGATTCTACTGTTTCATTTTTTTTTCACATTGGTACCAAAATACAGATTGGAATATATGTATGTTTTCTCATCTAGCTTCCCATAACACTTTCCTGATATGTGTGCCTGCTTTCCATGTGCAATCTTCTTCTTTGGACTATATTTTTATAATAGCAACTAAGTGAAGTTAGAAATGAGTTATGGAATTTCACAAAAGCTACCAATTGAACAGATAAGAGTCTGCTTTCTTATATCAATGAAATTGATGCCTAAATCAAAGCTGAAATAGATGAGCAGGAAGGGTTCTCAAATTTACGTTTTAATAGTTGTTTGCATTTCTGACCTTTAATCGTACCCTTTCATAAGCAGCTGGCATCTCAGCTTTGCTAAGATTTTTATCTAAAATCCAGAAAGCCCCTGAAAAAGTAAAAGCTAAGGAAAATTGTTTTAAAGGAAACCACAACCTTCTCTTAAAAGCAACAATATCTTTTATGGGTTTTGTATAAATAACTCGACCAGAAGCTCACCTGGTTAAGGCTTTTATTTCTCAAAAACCAAATATAAGATTAAATTTATTTATTTTATTCGTTTACCTTTCGCTCCCTAAATGCCCAAAATATATTCACCTTTCAAGGTTTTCTACTTTCTGAACATATAGACATGCCAAGAAATAGAATAGTGAATATAATGCACCAAAAAATAAAATAATTTGTCCTTGATTAGTTCATTGCAAATATTTAGTTGGAAGCCCCTCAAAAATGAAAAGATGAATGTAAGCTGTTTTGCTATATATTTCAATGGGTCTTCTAATTAGATGTAATTAGCAAAAAATTCAGACATGTCTCTAGTGTGAATAAATAAAACATTTTAGTTCATTTATAAATGTAATAGTAGGTAGCTGAGACTTATTTAAAGCTTCCAATTGTTTATATATGAAGCAAACTTCAAATTAATAATATAGTCATTATAAAACATATTACTCAATAGATAGCTTAACGTTAGTTTTTAGGAAAATTTATAGGCAATACCAGTCAAAACAAATAGAATAACAGCTAACACCATATGTTTGCATAATTAACATACCTGGCTCAGAAAAACAAGACAGATTTGAAGTTCTTCAAACAGATCACAGGTCTCATATTCTAGGAAGTCTGGGCTCATAAGCTTGGGGCTCTTGCTTTTTGAAATACAGAACTCTCTGAATTTATGAGGATGTTGTTCTCATCTGTCCCTTGGCAGAGGAGATGTATTCCCAGTGATGTATTAACAGAATACATCCATCCTGTATTCAAGAAAACAGGACAGACCTATGTACATATAAAATACTTCACACACTGTGGGAAGCTCAGATTAGCTGGTTTAGGGAACAAAAAAAAAAAAAAGATTAATTCAGAACCAGATACCTAGTGCTTTCAGATGCATTTGCTCTGAATCGACATCTAAAAACAATGTAAATTCCTACAGTTCTAAAATTCATGTCATTCTCTGAATGAGTTTGTTGTTGTTTTTCTTGTATCAATGAAGAAATGCAATTTTTAAAAGAACTTTAAAGTTTCCAAATTGGATCAAATCTTTTGAAAAGCAATCTGGAAGTCAGGACCAATGACTTGCAGGTGATAGTCTGTTTTCAGAAATTTATTTTAAAGAAATTATCTTAAATGCAGATTCATGTATAGAAATTCTAACAAAGATACAATACCAGCCAATATGTGTTTACTATATACTGAATTCTCGCTTTTCTATGTGTTTCAAGTCACTTAATCCTAATACAGATACTAATACTCATCATTATCTTTGTGTGTGTGTGTGTGTGTGTGTGTGTGTGTGTGTGTGTGTGGCTTTTGGGTGTTACTTTCTAATAGTAAATAGCAAGTGGCACAACAGAAGCATGAAGCTAGACCTTCCTGCACTTGTGCTCTTACTGGCACACTTTTCAGAGTATGAGTGATATAATAGAGAATGAGAGGCAATATGAATGTCCACTAATAATGAGAAATTTGGTACCACATTATCTGTAAGGTGGAATGCAAGAAAGACAAAAATTGATTCAATCAACAGTTTTAATGCTATGTAAATTCATAGATACAAATTAAGTGTTTAAAAACTCAAAAATACTTTTGCAATATGAACATAATTTTAAATTAGACCTCGATAAAATGTATTAAGTATGAATATAAAATTTATTTTTACATTTTGCCTCTTTATCGCTCCCGGTATGTCAAATTGTCTATTAGAAGCATGCAATGCTTTTCTGATAATATAAACGCGTTTGCTGTATTTGCAATTATTACTGGATTTAAGCATTTTCAGTTATTTATAGTTGCTGCTTAAAATCCAAACTGAGAGGGGAACTAAGTGCAGTTTGGCTAATATGAAAGCTGAACATGCCCCCTAGAGGGCACTGGGGTTTAAAGTTTCCTGATATAATTATTTCCGATGAGACTCTTAGTGATTTTCATCTTTAATTTGGTAATTAGAAACCAAGTTGGTAATTGTGGCTATTTCTGTAGAATAAATTTTGGCAAATGGAGAGGTTTTCTTAGCATCTGTGGATATTCAGGGAGCATGTAAAATTTTGTAATTAAATTCCGTGTGTGGCCGGGCGTGGTGGCACACGCTTGTAATCCCAGCATTGGGGAGGCTGAGACTGGAGGATCCGGGTTCGCGGCCAGCCTCAGCTACCTAGTGAGGCACTCCGCAACTTAGTGAGACCTGGTTTCAAAATAAAGAATAAAAAATAGGGCTGTGGGTGTAGCTCGGAGGTAGAATGCCCCTAAATTCAATCCCCAGTACCGAAAAAAAAAAAAATTCCGTGTGTGTGTGTGTGTTTGTGTGTGTGTGTGTGTGTGTGTGTGTGTGTGTGTGTATGCACACGCGCATGTGCGCGCCGGCACCTGCGTGTACACGTGTGTTAAATAAATGGAATAAAAACAAAAACCAAGAATTAAAAGAAAACCTTTAGCAAATAGGTAAAGACTAAACAAAGTAAAAGAAAAATGCCATAGCTCAGATGAATAACTACACTAAAATATTATTTAACAGAAACTATAAATATATTTTTTGCATTTGTGTGTATGTATATTACCATTGTTAATTCCTATCTACTCTACTTTCCAGTTTTTCTGGGATTCCATTACTCCCTGTCACTGCTTTCATAGCCGTAGTTTCCTAGGAAAGGTAAATTGCGTGCCACCATGCCCGGCATTGTTTCAGTCCTTTAGGTGAACTGCCCACCTACTGATATTGAAGGTCACAAATGTGTCTCTTCAAGATTCACGATCTCTTAACTGGCCTGGAATTACTCTAAGCTGTCAATCCTGTTACTATTTTTCCAAGTGCAACTATACAGACTATACACCAGGCTGTATGCCAGGCATTGTGGATTAAAGCTCAAAGGCCAGCCTAAGGATAGGAAAGTAAATTATTAATTGCAACTTAATTGTTGTAACTCTTGGTAATAGAGCAGTTGGAAAAATCAATTTAGCCTGAAGAGAGGTAAATCAAAGAAGGCTTGATAAGGATGAGCTTAGTCAAGAATTAATTGTTGGAGCTAACTTGGGATGTGAGCTGAAGATAAGGCATTCATGATATATGGATTTACTTTTGCTTGAGTGATAACTGGTCAGGTAAAGATTGTGTATAATTTTAAAAGAAAAATTTAAAGTGAAACAACTATTAGATATATTTAAGGTATTTTATTTAAAATGTAAACAACATATTATATTAATATCATGAAGGCATAAAGGTTGAAATTGGCAAATATTCTTTACTCAAACAATCTTTAGTCAAGTAAATCTTCTCTTAGCTCCCTTGTGCATTTCCTTGTACAATCCACTTTTAGCAAGAACCCTGCTAAGTTTGTTTAGCAAGAACCCACTATTTGATACTATCACTCTTTGATATCTGATCAGATTTCTCATCTCCAGGTGATGTGTAATCACACTTCCTCGTCTTCATTAAGAATACTATTGGATAAGTGTGGCTGAAATCTCTTTTAATCCTGATGTATCCTGATTTTCCATCCTCTGACCCACACCCTGCTCCTTGGCCACAAAAAGCTATATTCAGAATTGAGTCCAATCTCTCTCCCTAGCTGCAAAATCCCATTACAGTAGTATTATGCCTATCATGATGGTCCTTAATGAAGTTCTTACTGTGCTTTAACAGTTGCCATCATGGTTCTTCATAATAAATTATAAATAATTACTAACAATCTCTATTATTAGATGTAGTTATGTTTTAAATATCGGATAAATATAATCTATCCATTAACTTTTGAAATGCTAGAATCCTACAATGCATATGTAAGACGTCTCAGAGAATAAGAAAAATAAGCATGTCTACATGTGTATCTTGAATCTTCAGTTACTTTAGGGTCAGCAAAAGAAAGTTTCTGGAGAAGAAAGTAAATGAGTACTAGTAAGTTCTGTAGCTCCATCTGCTGATTCATTGTATGATTGCAAGTTCCTTTTTATATATACAGATTTAACAAAATTCCAGACATTGAAGAAAGTCAGTTTGACTAAATAGTTTGTGCTAAGCTTAATAGCAAACACTAATTACAGTTAAATAAATATTCTCAAAAACATATGAAGCTTAAATCTAGATATTCTTAAATAATTGTAGCCATAAATAAGATAAATGAAGTTGGTATTCTATTATACAAAAAACAATTTTATATAATAATTTTAAAATAAATCAATTATATATTTATAGTTTATGGAAAAATACTTATACATTTAGTTTATATGTATATTATGTAGCCATGCATACATGAAATCTGTACACTTCATAAATATATATTTATATAAATGCGTGAACATTTTTATTCTCTAAGTTAATATATATACTTTCTTCTTTTTTTATAACATGCTCTAAATGAGTGAATAGCTCAAAGAGTGAAAAGGGATTCTAGTATTAAATGCTTTATACATTTTTTGAGAATAAGTAGCTTCAGAGACAAAAGTAGAAGAAAGCATACAATGCAAAAAGAATTGATTAAGGAAGATACAGAAGATAAGCATATGTAATATGATTTTGGCGAATAATTTAGAGCCACTGAAGCATGTGTCTCTTCTAACGTAGGGAGGAAAAAGGAGAAAAGAAATAAGTGTCCATCTGAAGGGCCATACATTTCTAACCAAATACTATTTCATTTTTATGTGGAACAAAAAGTACTGCTCAAAGTTTTCAAGTGGGATGCATATATATCATTTCATTGGGATTGGGATTTCTGCAAGCAGTGAGTCCACTTTTATAAGCTATAGAAGGAATAAAACATGAAATTGTAAAATCTGAATGGGAGCATGGTGACAATGGTCAGAAAAATGAAACGTGCTAGATGCTGTACACTCAAGATTTGTTTCTGCATTTTCCTATTTATGGATTATTGTTTTGTGATGACATTTTGGGAAAAAAATCACTTAACTCTCTCAAACTCAGTTTGTCACTAATTGTTCCCTCTTTCCCAGATATTATGAGACATTGATCTCAGTGTGCTCCTGGAGAGAAATGAAATAATGCATGTTATACAGTGACTATTACATGTGCATGAGGCATTACATCTTCCCTGCTGGTGGATGACATGCTGTGTGGCAGACAGAACATGCTCACTGGAGCTTCGTAGATCTGAATTTGAATCCTAGATGTAACACAGGCATGTTCTTTTATTTTCCTGAGGGTCAGTTTCTTGTCCATGGAGAATTAACTCTCCACTGTGTCCCTACACAGCCCTCCTCCATTCGAGGCTCCTGGCCCTCCCTTCTGCCCATGCCTGGAGACTGTTGTGCTTTCTACTCCCCAGGAAAGAACTCACTCCTCCCAGTGGGCTCTGCTTTCCATTCTCTTCCTTTGCCTGGGCCAATCATTTCTTCTCTCCAAACGTTTCATTCTTAACTAGATATTTCTGAGTTTATGCTTAGGCCAGCATATCATGTTTCTCAAACCATGGTTATTATGGTTATCATAACTGACCCATTCATTATATAATTTAAAATGTCAGCTGTCATACAAAAATCAAGTGCTTTATGATAAAAAGAAACTTGCTTAGTGCAAAAATTTGATTCAGGGCCTTTCTTTAAACTATACGTATTGATTCTTTTCCAAAATAGTGGATATACGATGTTTAAATCTCTCTTGAGTTGATTTTTTATACTTTCATTGGTGCAGTGTAATTATACATCATAGTGAGAGTCAAATCTATGAGGGCAGCTCAGTGTTTGATCAATTTTTTGTAAAACTTGTAACCCCTTATCATTATATCATAGTTTAGTCAAATTAACAGGTAATAACACAAAAGGTGGTTGCTTAACTAGTATAACCTGAGTGCCAATAGGAACTAATGATACACAGGGAGAAAGCATACAATTAATACAAGAAAAGTTAAAACTATCATTTTTATAATTAATAACTACTTTTTCTATAAGCAAAACATATGGTAAATTAACACAAGCAGTTACAATTTTAGACTTAAGATTAGTATCATTTTCATAAGGAACTACTTTTTCCATGGCAGCTGTTATTTTTCAAATACGTGTCTGAGGTCTATGTGAAGATGACCACCACATTTCTGTAGTAAAACCTAACTTAGATTTTGAAAAAGCTCTCTGTTTAAATTTACTAGTATTTTTTTAAGCCAAAGGAAAAAAATCTTTAATAGCTTGTCTCAAAGATAAGTTTGTTAAATAGTTCTTAATTTTGTAATTTTCTACTGTAAGTCACTTTCCTAAATATGTATTAAATGTTGCTCTACTGACCAGTCTAAAATATACTTATCAGTCACAATTGCCAAACTATTGAAGCAGCCAAGATGTCCATCAACAGATGAATGGATTACAAAACTATGGGATATGTACACAATGGAATTTTACTCAGCCATAAAGAAGAACAAAATCATGTTATTTGCAAGGGAAATGGATGCAACTAGAAAACATTATGTTAAGTGAGATTAGCCAGTCACAAAGAGTAAAAAAAGAAAATGTTCTCCCTAATATGTGGATGCTAGGGAGAAGATGAGGCATAAGAGGGTCTCCAGATGAAAAAGGAGAGACCCTTGATAAGCAAAGAAGTTGATTTAACCGAAGGGGATGGATGGGGTGGGGGAACACTCTAATGCACAAGATGTACTTACACAATTATATCAAGGTCACTCACTAAACTGAACTTGAGAGGGAAGGAGGGCAAGGGAGTGGGGTGGGAATTGGGGAAAGGGTCGAATGAGAAATGTGTGCACATATGTCGTTATCAATTTGTACCTAACAAAGATGTATGCTTACAATGCATGAATTATTACAATATTAAAAAAAAGAAAAAATTATCCCACACATACTTTGTTAGGGAGACCCTTGGTTTGCTTCTTCATTAACCTTTCCTTCCTTCCCCCTCCCCCTGCTTTTCCTCCTCCGCCTCTTCCTCTCCCCCCCCCCATTCTCTCTCTCCTGTTACCATGTTACCAGAGGTTGAACCCAGGACATCATGATGCCTATGCAAGTACTTTAGATTAAGCTACATTCCCAGACTTTTTATCTGCTTTTTCCTTGAGTTGGCTTTAAACTTGTGATCCACCATCATCAACCTTCTCATCTGCTGGGACTACAGGCATGCACAACCACACCAGTATAAACCTTCCTTTCTGTTCTAGTCCTTTCTTCGGTGGATATGAGGATGTCCAGCTGTATGCAATAGTGAAGCTGTGATACCCTAACAGTTTTTCATTAGCTTCATAGCATTGAACAATCTTCTCTGCATGATCTAAGCTAAGATAATCTTCTGCTCTAGGACAGAAGGCTGCCAATGTTGCTGAAATGATTTATTAACACAATGCACCCACATATAGCCATCATGAGCTCAACCTACTTCCTCTTTCTACTCTTACTAGTCAAGACCACAGTGCCTATTTTCCTAAGCATGGAACTCTCTTTTTATGGTTGCAACTGTCCTGTTGGAGCCCTTCTATAAAATATTTTATCAAGAAGAGGAATGAAATTAACATTTAAGTTATGATATGATATATATGATAGTCTGTGCTGAAATAGTTTCAAAAGAGGGCAGTTAGCTCTGCCTTTCTTGCTGCTTCTCTCCTCTCTTTCTTTGCCCTGTGATTTCTAGCCACACTGATCCCTCACTTCTCAGCTTTGTCATCTCGTTGACTCAGATCAGCAGATGAGACTTTGGGTTCCATCTTCCTGCTCCATGGGCTAAAATTCCAGATGAGTTGTGACAGTCACAGGCTTGACCATCTTTTGTGCCCCTTCCCCAGGTTTCACTGTCCTGTGCTGCCTGAGGACCAAAGCATCAGGAAACAATTGTTTCAGGTATCTTGTCTCATTGTTCTAGTTTTGTTTTTGTTTTTGTTTTTGATGTTTTTAAGAAAAGTATATAAAAAAACTGGTCCTGAGTACTACTTCTTCATGGACAGAAGTGGTGGAGAATTAACATCTTTCAACTATAGTAATCAGCCTCACTAAGGTTAGGATTACACAGAGAAATGGCACAAGTCTCCAACATATAGTAATGACATAAGGAAGAAGGAATAAGGAAGATAGAAGTGGTGTGACATGATTATGTCCTTCAAGTTTCTCAGAAAGTTAAAAATCAATTAAATAAAATATCAAATAATAGAGGCTATAAAGATAGCAGATATCAACAAATAGGTATACCTCAATGTATGATGGTCCCAAACCTATCATAAATTAAAAATATCATAAGATGAAAATGCATTTAATATACCGAATCACAACTCAGTGGAACATTTTGCCAGGAGTATGGGTTGTTTACTGGTGATTGTGTGAGCATCACAAGCCTAGGAGTACCACACTAGCCTGGGAAAAGATCAAGTTCAAATTTGAAAGTTTGGTTTCTAGTGAATACATACTGCTTTTGCATTATCATAAAGTCGAAAAACCATTAAGTCAAGGACCGTCTGCAATTAACTGACATTGATGGAGAAAAAGCGCAATATTTCAACTTCATCAATGTTCATGGTAGAAAAATCAATACTGAATAAATAAGAAGAAAAATAACTGCATTATAGCTTGAACCTATAAAGTGAACTACTAAAATAAATGTATGAGCCTTTCAATTATCAAAATATACACGCGCACAGGGATTATACAATAAAAGATTGAGAAAAGTCCAGGGAAAATAGAAAGCAGTACCCAAAATAGTAATTTAGAACTGAAACAAAATATATCCATGTATCAGTAAATAACAGTTTATTAAAATCATAAATCAAAGAAAAATAATCTTTCACAAGATCATAAAGTTAAATGTTGTGTAGTTGAAGAAATTTCAGCAAGGCCTGGAGAGAGTTCATGAGACATGTCCCAGGAGTCCCTTTTGCCTCAGAAGTGGGCCCCTCTCGGTCATTCAATCTCTACTGCCTTCAGTCATTGGCCTAGGCACATGGAACTAAAGTGAACAAGCTGGGCCTTGGTCTACTATGCTCCTACTGTTGGGGGTTTCTGAGGCCTATTCTCAGACAAATAAAAACAAGCACCGAAAACTATTTAAGACTGTGCAACTGATTCAAATTAAACTCCCATTAGCTTCCCATCATAAGAATGCACTGATCCCTCCTGAAAAACTCCGTAGTGTTTTGTTATTCCCTCATGGCATACTTCATATTTGTTTGAATGCTTATAACTGATGTAAATCAACAGTTAATTTTTATTTGTCTGCTGCTATTTATTCACTCATTACAGATAAATAGCCAGTATAGGCAGACTTGCAGAATAACTGGCTTTCATTTTCTTTTTTAAGGAAAAAGGCATAAAATCTAATGTTTATTACAACATTACAGCATTTTATCATTCCTAGATTCTTCCTGATACCTCTTGATCCTTTGTCTATTTTTTATGAGGAAAAACAACAGCAAACTTAAAAATTGGAAAAGAAAATCAACAGAAATATTTAGAAATTGAGCACAACAAAAATAATGAATACTGTAGAAAAGTTCTTTAAAAATCATATGCATTATTATCTTTCATTCCGGCAAAACATAATTCCACAGACAATGAAAAATTCTATTGTTTTTTCCTGCAGAGGAGATGGCTACAAGTTATCTTCCAAATATTGTTAATAGGTAAATAATTCCGTGTAAGTAATTTTACAGACTACAACAGAATAGGCTAGAAGCATACTACAGATTCGGGGAATGATGTACCTGAGGATTCTGGATATTATGTATGATATGTTTCTTTGATTTATATAGCAGACACTCAAAGAACAAAAAAAATCACAGAATTTCAAAACAAAGGACAAGTCATATGACAGTTTTCATATATCATAGCAATACTAGATGGAATCAAATATTAATGCTATCCACACTGCTTCTGTATAAGATTAATTTCAGCTCCCAACTCCCAATTGCTTGACATAGTCTCCTACAAAGGTTGAGAATGATATATAAACAACAGCTCTCATTTCAATATTAGAATAGTTGCAGAATCCACATGGATGTGATAACTGAGCACTCCTCCCCTAGCTTGTAACAGCACCTAAATTTCACAGTCCTACACGGTGCTTGTTATCTCAACACCTATAGAATAAATGTTATCATCTTACGGATCCTTATGTAAGACCTCTATAGTCATTAAATAGTATATCTAAAGATGGCCACAATATCTAAAGTGATCAGATTGCTTTGTCTTTGCTGTTAATTCAATATAACTAACCACCCTCCCTGTAACTGCGACAGAGTACCTAAAATAATCAACATACAAGGAGGAAAAAACTTATATGGGCTCAAACTTCATTCCATGGTCTCTCAGCCCTGTGGCAAGGCAGAACAGCATGGCAGGGAATAAAGAATAGAACAGAACTCATGAAAGCTAGGAAGCAGAAAGGGGGAGTTGGGGTTCCAACATCCCCTTTAAGGGCAAGCCCCCAGGGACCTAGCTTCCTTCTCCTAGGCCCCACACACTAGGGCTTCACCACATGCCAATGGCACCACCTTCTGGGCACCAAGTCTTTAACATGAGAACTTTTGGGGGACACTTTAGGTCCAAACTATAACCTCTCTCATTTGGGTTTCTCATTTTTCTATGCTAGCCAAAACCATCTTATAAAAGTGAATAGTCACAGGCAGGCATCCAAGTACTAAGCAGGTGGATATGGTTGTGCAGAGCCTACAAGTCTCCAACACTATCAAACTTTGAGATCAAGCTAAATGTTTGCTTGCCAAGTTTTGTTTTCAGCATATTTAAAACACTAGTGTTTTATTATGGGTGTCCTGGATTAGTAATCTCCTGATTAATTTTTGTTTTCTCATCTTGCAAAGAAGGCTCAGTAGTAAGGATAGTTTATGGCCCCACATCTGCAAATTAGATGAACCCGATCCCATCCCAGCTTTGATTTTTAATCAGGTTGTTTCATCAAAGAGGATATGGAACTTTAAATGTACTGAAAATGTTAAAAGAAATCTTGGGGCCAAGGAACTTACAGTCCCTTTCAATTGAAAGTAAATGAAAAGTCTAGTTTATGGGAGCTCAGCTATTCACCTCCTCTTGTGCCCTTATCCCTCTCTCTCCCACCCCTTTATACTGACCTCTTCTCCTTCAGGACAAAAGACTGTGTATGCTAGGGAACTTTAAGAAGGAGATGCACTCAAAGTTTCATGGTTCTGTTGAATATACATACTCTAGTCACTTCTTCTACCCAACTCCATCAGAAGGAAAGTATTTAGCAGAAAAGTGGCCAAAGCACCAAGAACTCCAAGGCAGAACCACAGTGAAGGAAAGGAGGGGCGTGGAGAGGGACAGGAAAAGTGGGTCCCTGAACTCAGAAATGGAGATGCACTTGGGAAGAGGAAATGGTCACCCTAGAACTAGGACTCAAAGGAGAAAAGTTTCTTCTGTACTGAACTGCTCACTCACCTTAGTCCACCACAAACTAACTTTTCAAGCACTCGGCATGCTTCTAGTCAGAGAACAGCATCTCTGTGGTGCCAGGCCCTGACAAGTGTGTGTTACACAACTTGTTCCATGTTCTTGAGGAAGGAAGAAAACCATGCTTGGATTCAACTGATGAGGTTTGGGAAAATTGCAGTGGATAAAGGAAATCAAAGTGACCTCATGGGTGAAGTTTTCGGTATTATTCAATGTATTGCTGTTGTAGCTTCCACTATTGGATTTATAATTGGAGCCACTTGTACCATAAATGCTCATGGTGTTTAGGATTAATTTTTCCATTTGGGCACTGCTCCACATAGAGAAGTGACCCCTGATTCCTTCTGTGTGTGGTCTAGCAAAAACAATACAGGATCCAAGAGAAAAAGAGAAAATCAAAGCTTTAATGATGATTTAGATGAAAACAGCTGCTGGAACACTAGAAGAGGCAATGTATCAGTACATGGTGCCACCTGCTTGAACAAGGCAAATTTCTTTTAAAGAAGAGGCAGTGTTTTCCTAATTCAACTTGGAAATTTTGAGTCTTCAGGCTGAACAACATCCCCATTTTAGGGCGGGTCCAGTCAGACTCCGTGATTAACAATGAAAAAAACCATCAAGTCTTGCTGGTTGAATGGAAATTGTACAATCCTGATGCTATATCAGTTTTATCTGAAGTGGTAGCAGTTGCCCTTTATTAGTGGAATCTTCTCATTCTGCTGCCTGAGGCAAAACTGTTGGCTCAATGGAGTCCTTCATTCACACAAACTCCTCTGCAGGCCTAGACCAGGTTTTCTGATGATTAAGCTGAGTTAAAAGTTGGTGGTGTCCACTGGGCAACAGCAGTAGTTTTAGCCCAATGATGTTAAATGTTGACAAACATATTAGGCTGATTTGATAACCATCACCTTTACCTTAGAGAGTACCCTGAAGAACCATATGTATTCAATTTTGACTGATTCTTAAAACATCACTGACACATACCCATCCACTATGCTACTTGGAAAAACACAGATGGCAAACTGATAAACTATAGCAATAGACCACATATGTTTAGCAGATGATTTGAGTCACTCATCCAACTGAAATTCAACTCTTGACCAGATCTGCACTTCCCAGATCACTACCATTACCAACTAGATCTGGCAGTGAACTGGACATGACAGTACCCTAACCAGTAGGCCTTGGCACTAAACAAAAACTTTATGCTTTTGACATAAAGGCTACTGTTGCTTGTCAGACTTATAGCTCTTGCTGAAAATCAGACAGTTTATGTGATAGTCAGAGAGGCCCCGTGGCAGAGGGCATCGACCTTGCCTGCTCCTGAAATGACTACAAAGGACCTGGGACCTCCTCTCACTTACTGGCTTTCCTCTCTCACTTCTGTGGACACGTTATCAAGTTACCATGTTGCTCTTTCAATCCAATTGGCCAACTAAAGCCACACCGTTGTGGACCGTGAAACTGATCTGTGTCATGTTTTCAGGTTTATGGGCCATTTCAATCTGAAAGCAATGTTCCTTTTGTCACAAAATCATGCAATAATGGACCAATGGTCAAAGTATTTGATCGACAGTCTACATTCCCTGCAATTGACAGGCATCTACTATTACCAAGCTTGGGGACAACTTCCTGAAAAATTTCTGACTCTACCTCCCTTTTCTCCTACTGGCCCACAGAGTTGCTAATACACATTGGACACAATACTTAGTCACCTCCTGAAAGGAATCATCTCCTTAGTCATTTCCTGAGTAATGATTAGGATATATGGAGTGGATAGTGACATAGACCTAATTTACATAATTAGGGTTCTTCCCTGACCATAGTTGGGTTTGATGCCTCCTTCTTTCCCTTGACAACTTTTGGGGGTGTACCCACTGAATGGCAGCACAGTCAAAAGTTGTTTCAGGGAGTCAAGCTTAACTGTCATTTGTTTGTATAGATTCTTGGACTGACAAAGTAAATATACTGACCATTTGGTTAAACACAGTGGTGACTGAGTCTCTGTACAGGAGCCCACGCAGGCTCAGGTGGGAGATACAAGGAATCTCTGTAGATCTGATTAAAATATTCTGGTCCTATATGTGCCTGGCCCTTCTAGATGAAGATATATGAATAAGAGGTGACTGGGGAACAAATAAAGCGATAGCTATTGAAATAGGACACTCCGATTTGTTAGTAGTGAAGGGAGAACAACTCTCACACATGGACAGGAGATTCAGAGAAGAGAGGAACAATCATAGTTCCTTTTTCTCCATAGATCTAGCTCCATAACCTAGCAGAAGAATCATATGATACATCTTTTTGTTGTTATTTTGTGGTTCTGGGGTTTGAATCCAGGACAATACACTTGCGAGGCAAGTGCTTTAGCACTGAGCTGCATCCCCACTCTATAGGGTCTGTCTTTATCAAGTAGTAGTTGCACTTGACAATCTGATCACAACTGTATTTGTCATGTGCTATGCAAACAGAAAAACTCACATGGACATGGTTAGTCCTTGACTATTCTGCCATTCCTGACGCTCTCAACTGCAGCTCCAAGCATGGAACATATCAGACAGACAAAGACATATAGATCTGCACCAACCTGTTTCAATTTAAATGACACAAAATAATATGCTCCTCCTGAGGCCAAGTAGCCTTGAGTAATACCATGTATAATAATCAAGAGCAGATCTACTCAGTAGTTCTGCCTATTTTCCCTAACCAATGTTATGTGATCCAAGTTAAGTCTAACAACAAATCCTACACTTAGAATGACCTGTTCCCCTTCACCTCTGGTAATGTTTATATAAGGAAGAGATTGGAAGAGAAATGTCTCTATGTGGAGGTGCTTTTGGACACATCCATTGCCTACTGGAATTATTGGCAATGACAGCAAAGATCAGTAGGGCAGTCCAAGTCCCTTGCATGACTCTTCATGTGCTGAGACTTCTCTTATGTATATATATATATATATATATATATATATATATATATATATATATCTCCAAGTGTTAACAGGTAAAATACTTTTAACTTTAAAAAATTCTACTATTTCCAGAAATAAAATGTTAAAAATCATAGTTTAACACTTACTTATTTGTTTTACCACTACAGTTACCATCCTAGGAAATTAAATAAACCTCTTAAAAAGTAAATTATATCAACAATTCACAGATGGAGAACTAGAGAGCAAAATAATTCATGGGGATTCTTAAAAGGCATGAGTATTTTATCTTCTGGCTTTATATTTGATGAGACTTCAGAGAATACTCTCCTTCAGAGCAACTAAGCCATGCTCTTTGAACTACTGCTATCTTCAAGCAACCTCTGATTAGGGGAGAAAAAAAGTAAGAAACCGAAGCCTAGAAGGCAATGATGATACAAAGTGTCCAAGTCCCCAGAAGCACAGCTATTAAGATTGTTCGGTTTGGACAGCAGTGAAATCAGAAACTTCTCATACAATGTGTGCAGCATAAAACATCAAATTCAGTAAAAGAAGGTGACTTTGTCAAAACATATTTAAAGTATGATAAAAATAAAATAGTTTCCTCACTTCTTACCTTTGAAAGTTATTCTCAATTGTTAAAATCTAAAAAAAAAGAGATATACTATGAAGTAAAGTGAAGAAAATGTGAAGAAATGTTATTTCTTAAACATATAAGAAACCACAATCATAATATAACAATTTGGTGAATTTTATTAAATCAAAATAAAATTTTATTTTAAGATAAGTTTTGCAGATATGCAAGTGACTGTTAAAAGATACTGCCAGCCGGGTGTGGTGGCGCATGCTTGTAATCCCAGCATTTGGGAGGCTGAGACTGGAGGATCCAGGTTCAAGGCCAGGCTCAGCTGCTTAGTGAGGCCCTCTACAACTTAGTAAGACCCTGTTTCCAAATAAAGAATAAAAAATAGGGCTGGGGGTATAGCTCAGAGGGAGAATGCCCACAGGTTCCACCCACCCCTAGTATTGCAAAAAAATGATATTGCCAGAATCTAGAATTAATTTGATATGTGTAACTGGAATATATGGTGAGGTACTCAAAATCAGTAAGAAAAATATTTAAGACCTAATAAAACAAAAATGGTTAAAAATAGGAATATGTATTTCATGAAAGAGAAAATAAGGACTTCCAGTAAGTAGAGTCATTCCTCCTTCTCTACCGAGAATATATTTTTTAAAAAACTACAGTGGATGCTTGAAATTCTAGATAGTACTAAATTCCTCATATACTATGTCTTTTCCTGTACATTCATATGCATGAATTTACCTTCCTTTCCATCCTAACGAAGCATTTATCCTGTTCTGTGGTCATAAGTTATACAGTGTGAGGTGCAAGAGCAAAAGATAACATGAACTTCTTTTTCCTTATTCACAATTTTACAGATAGAAGATTTGCTCTTACTGTAGATCATAACAACCAGCACATAATTTTTTTTCCTTCTTTATTAAATTGAGAACTTTTACCTTTTCACCTAAAGGACGCACTTTACAGCTTCTTTTTGGCATATACCCATTTCCATCATCACCACTCTTATGCTCTGAACTCATTAATAAGTAAAATAAGGGTTACTTGAACACAAATTCTGTGATGTCATGATAGTCAATCTGATAGCAGAGAGAGCAACTAAATGACTACATGGTGGTTAGCATATACTTTGTGGATATGCTGGACAAAGGGATGATTCGTGTCCAGAACCATATGTAGTGAGATTCATCATGCTACTCAGAATGATGCACAAAGTGTAAAACATGAATTGTTTATGTATAGAATTTTACATTTTATATTTTTATTCTGCTGTTAGCCATATATAAAACTAGAAAGTAAAATCATAAAGGTCCACTATGTGTTTAGAGATGCTCAACTTTATATAAAATAAACAAAACTAAATGAAATGAGGAATCACTTGATGCCCATTCTATAGGAAAACAATAGAATATCTGATAAGCAAATTTAAAATGTGACTTGGATTTATTAATTTAGAAAGTCATTTTAGAATACAGTCTTAAATTGTTAAGTAAAACTAAATTTGCATATATTCCCTGATCCTGTAATATCACCCTGAGAAATGTCTTACCCAAAGAAATTATTACACAGAAGTATTAAAGGATATTTGTAAAGATAATTGTTTCTGTACTGCATGTCTTTATTGCAGGTAACATAGCTATCTATCCCATGTGAATAAATAAATGCGATTTGATGAAAAAGAAAATTATATAGCCACAATATCAAACATATTCATGTGAATATACAATAGACATAAAGCAGTATGGTTTATTCCAAAGAGAATACTTCTTAGTTAAAAAATATAACATGAAATTCATAAAATTTCTTTTATGAAAATTAAAATATATATGCAGCACCCCTTTGCATTTTTTTTTTTTTGCAGTACTGGGGATTGAATTCAGGGGCATTCTACCTTCGAGCTATACCCCCAGCCCTATTTTTTATTCTTTATTTTGAAACCTAGTCTCACTAAGTTGCGGAGTGCCTCACTAGGTAGCTGAGGCTGGCCGCGAACCCAGATCCTCCGGTCTCAGCCTCCCCAATGCTGGGATTAAAAATACCCATATCCAACACAATACAGTGAACTCTTATTGTAGAAAGAATGAGAGAAGGCATGAACAACGGAAGAGGAGGGAACAATGATATAAAATAAGAAAAGAGCCTACAGCACATAAAAGCTTATTACTTTTTATCAATTAGTGGCGAACTTAACTTTCGACTTTATTCTGACCTAATAAGAGTGGAGTCCCAATCAAATGCCTCTTCAAACACACCAAATTTCCAAGGTATGTACTAATAAGGACATTCACTTATTTGAAACAAATGATTGACTTCTCTGGGATCTTTAAGTTACTAAAGTAAGATTAAAGGAGATTTTTAATGTTTCCATGCATATAGTTCTCCCAAAACTGACAAATACAATCAGTGCTCATGGAGTGGCAAGCTGTGTAACAGAAAGATCTAGGGTTTCTCGATAATACTTTAGAGGCTAAGTGGGTAGGGATTGGGTGTTCTCTTTAAATAAGGCAATTTCTTATATATTTGGCTTATTTTGTAAAATTCAATGTGGCACATGAATATATCATTATAAATCATCTCCTTTTAATAATATTTCATTAAAAACAACCTTGAAGGCAGTCGTGGAGATGCACACTTGTAATCCCAGTACTAGGGAGTCTGAGACTGAAGGATTGCATGTTCAAAGTTAGCCTCAGCAACTTAGCCAGACTCTCTGCATCTTAATAAGATCTTGTTTCTAAATAAAAAATAAACAGAGCTGGAGTATGGCTTGGAAGCAGAAGCCCCTGGGTTTAAACCACATTTCCCCCCCAAAAAAAATCCTTGAAATATGATTGAATTTAATCTTCTGCCTTTGCATTATTTATAATGGCTTTACTATATATAAGGGAAGCTTCATAGATCATGGCTTAAAGAAAATAATGGCAGATGTTAGTGGTTAAGTTTTGAGTTGTGCTAAAAATAGAACACAACTTAGTATTACCTATTCTTTCAAAGAACAGATTGAAGAGAGGAAGATTACAGCTGTATGTTGTAATAATAATTTTTTAATATTTGCATTTCACACAGAAATATGAATCCTCTGATCCTCTTGACCAAGGTTTTGTGTATGAAGCTATATAGATATTTAAAATCACACCATTTTAGTACAGTGATGCAACCTGATGAGACTACAATTAATTATAGACAGGGCCTTCCCTCAATAGCACTTACTTTGCTAGCCAGAAAAGAATCGTTTTGATTTGTAATCAAGTCATCAATAGTTGGTTCATTCCTTCAGGACCTACCAAATGAAAATAAAGGTGTCCAATCTGCAGCCATATTTTCAGTAGATAACGGTGAGATTCCACCTTTAACCTTGATGTATATTTTGCTAATGAAAGATTTTTAAATTGTAATTAATAAAAGAGCATACGATGTACAAAGCCCCCCAAAAGAAACTAAGTATAATGCACACATAACAGAGATGGAAATGTGAAATCTTTGGTTCACAGACTATTCACACTCTAGCATTTAGAAAAATTTCATGAGAAAAGTGATAACCATTTGCTAGAGAAAATTGACTAATGAACAAATAGCTGTAGCTCCTTAAGCAGGTGAAAGCTGGGATCCAGGCTTGCTCAGAGCTCCATCAGAAGCCAAAGCCAGTGGTCTTCTGTGGGCTGGATTAGCCCTGCCATCCATTCAAGAGTGGGGCAGTGGCCTGGCTCATGTGGTGATATACTCCTGCAATATCATGTAATCAAGTACATACATCTCACATTTGCAAATTCTCTGGTCATTTTTGCATACTTTGTAGTCAATCAACAGTACTAAACTAGCCGGGCGTGGTGGCGCACGCTTGTAATCCCAGCATTCGGGAGGCTGAGACC
>PVLC010026399.1:0-22738 GCA_004027655.1 Graphiurus murinus | reverse complement strand
CAGAGTCTATTTAAGGACATTTCTCTTTGGTGTGAAGGGCTCATCATGGGAGGAAGGAGCACCCTCGCAGGGACTCAGCCTTAGGACCAGCGTGTGCTTCTGAAGGGCCCCGGGGCAGGTGTGGTGCACATTTCACACTTATTGCAGTGGCCCTGTTCTTTCTCGGTATGTAGAGCATCCCAGTCAATTCCTCCAGACCTACCTGAGCACACCTGGGAGAGGCACCGAGTGTCTCATAGCTGATCTCACCAATGGCAAAAACTCCTTCCAAGCCGGGCGTGGTGGCGCACGCTTGTAATCCCAGCATTCGGGAGACTGAGACCGGAGGATCCTGGTTCGCGGCCAGCCTCAGCTACCCAGTGAGGCACTCTGCAACTTAGTGAGACTCGGTTTCAAAATAAAGAATAAAAAATAGGGCTGGAGGTATAGCTCAGAGGTAGAATACCCCTGAGTTCAATCCCCAGTACCGCAAAAAACAAAACAAAACAAAAAACTCCTTCCATCTGAAGACGTCGTTGGCCCCAGAGGAACCCTGGACCTCGCATTCCAGAGCTCTGCTTGATGCAGGAACACCATAACACAGGGTGAAGGAGCTGCAGGAAATTGTTCAGTGCACTTCCCTGCACAGCCACAAGGGGCGATGCTGTGTCAGAGAAGGTTAAAATTTGTCTCTCACATATGCATCAAGTAGGTCAGAGATCATTCTAGAAAAATCCGGTAAATTATTATGTTACTCTGTTTCAGTTTATTGAGATATCAACCATGTATCTATCCGTCTACCTGAATAGTATCTGTTTATCATTGTCTAAGAGAATTGAAAAATTGACTTTGATAGTAAATACTTTTGAAAGCACATGTCCTTCAAGGTCAGGGCCACATCTACTTCACTAATATAAATTTATATATTATCACCTAAACATACCCAGTCTCCAGCCACATTGATTTAGTTTGTGCCTAGAATTCTCTGTTCCATTCTTTTTACTAGGAAATCTATTCATGGTTTAAGTCCTGGCTCAAGCCCTTCTCTTCCCCTTTTCTAATGGGGACAGAACCAGAGCTCTTCCTTGTCTCCTTCGTCCTTCTATCTAGACACGCTGGTGTCTTTGGTGGGTTTTCCTATGCTGTCTTTGAGTCTCTTGTTAATGAGGTGCAAGTACCACCTGTCTACTGAGCCTTAAGAGGCACTCAGTAAACACACAGCAGTTGCTCTTTGTCCTCAGTTTCACATTCAGGGATTCAGGTACCTGCAGCAGATCTTGATCTGAACATATGAAATTTAAAATTCATAGTTAGTACATTTTAAATTGCCACCATTCTGAGAAGTGTGATGAGATCTCCTGCCATCCTGGGTCATCCCACCCAGGACGTGAGCCATCACTTTGTCCAGCGTATCCATGCTGTATATGCTACATGTCCTTTGTCATTTAGTAGCCATCTCTATTATCAGAATGATTATCTGAGTGTCATAGCATTTGTGTTCAAATAATCCTTAATAAGGGCCCCAAAGTGCAAGAGCAGCAGTGCTGACAATTTGGATATGTCGAAGAGAAACCATAAAGTGTTTCCTTTAAGGAAAAGGTGAAAGTGTATTATAGGTATGTATATATGGGGGGAAACGGTATATACAGGGTTCAGTACTTTCTGTGGTTTTAGGCATTCACTAGGGGTCTCGAAACCCTTTCCCCACAGATAAGGAGAGGACTATTGTATATTAAAGACATGTCTAAATGAATTGAGTAATTGAAAAAGTATACACCTCAAAACTTAAATTAGCAATAAAAGCACCCAGGACATTGGAGTAGAATGGGATTAAATAGACTTAGGAAAGTGAACCATTGTCTCTTATTGGTCTGTGATGATGTTTCTTTCTTGATTTGGACCTCAAATGATACAACAAAATCTTCTCTATACTTAAAATAAAAGCAAAAACAAACAATGTCCTTCTTATGTTCTTTAACTTCTATTATTTACAATACAGACCATCCTAATTCTTTGGGCTATTTTAGAATTTTTCCTCAATTTCTGCCTATATGTCCTTCTGGTGTGAACACCTAGAGACAAATTAATTCTTCATAATTTCATATTTTTCTATTAAATAAACTATGAAGAAAATATTAAAGGTTTATTCAAATCAGGATCAGAGCTCTAAACATGCTGCCATCCAGGGTGTCCAGAGCCTGGGACTTCAGAACGTTTCCATCCACACTTGTCCATTTGACGAGCAAAGCTTCTCCAGAATAGAGGAGTCCAGGGTTCCTGATCCTTTTTCCACAGGCAGTTTGTAGAAATATTTAATTTACCTAACTTATGCTGTATATAAAATACAAAAAAATGACATTGATTTAATTACCTTCTATCATTTCTTAGGGTCATGGAGAATATGAGTATATTTAATAGTGTAATAAAATTTAAGTTCCCTGAGGACAAAGGATCATATATTCTCTATGTTTTGATCCATGATCTAATCTTGTAATGTAGTCCTATGTCCATTGTGTGTCCTCAATAAATTGTATTAACATTTACATTAAAGTAAAATGCCCTATTCATGCTAATTGTGATGCTTCATGGAATTCCCTCTCTTCCACCATTGCAATTTCATGGAATTCCCTTTCTGTCACTGTTGTAAAATCAGATGATTTGTACTGGCATAGACAACTGCCCAAGCATGTGATTTTCAGTACTCTAGGAGATGTGAGAAAAGGGCAGAAGGGGATTGGCAGAGAGATGTTTTCAACTGATCCATATTCATGTGTAAAGAGGTGACTTCTGATTCCCAATGATTGTGTTATCAGTGATTCTCAATTTGGACAAAGTGGGAAAGTGCTTCCTTGTTAGAAAGTCTTAAGTGAAAGTTCTTGTGAAAGGGTGGAGCCTGGAGAAAGCATTAAAGTGGGTGTGAGTTTAGAGTCAGAGTACCAGCTGCCTGGGGAGGCTAGGAGTCCAGCCGGGTCCTCAGTGAGCTCTGGCTCCAGGAGGATGGACAGGATCCTGGGAACATCACTTTTACTTCTAGGCCTTCATCTAGCTGGTGAGTTGTGGAGGAGAAACTCCAGTATATGGCATTTAATTGGGGGGAAATGAGAAAGTTGGGATACAGACAAACTCATGCAAGTAGAAACATTAAGAAGAAAATATAAAGTTGGAGGTTTAATGACTTTTTGTAATCTTTCCAAACAGGGGTGAGTGGCCAACAGAAGGAGAACAGTGACCAGCAGCAGGTGAAACAGAGTCCTCCATCTCTGACAGTCCAGGAAGGAGAGATGTCGATTCTGAACTGTTCTTATGAGAACAGTGTGTTTGACTATATCTCATGGTACCGGCAGTTCCCTGGTAAAGGACTTGCATTGTTGATAGCTACATATTTATTTGGGAATGAAAAGCAAACTGGAAGATTCACAGTCTTCTTCAGTGATCGAGACAAACACGTCTCCTTGCATATCAGAGCTTCTCAGCCTGGAGACTCGGCCACCTACTTCTGTGCAGCAAGTACACAGTGCTCTCCATACACCTGCAGCCTGTGCTAAAACCTGCAGCTGAGGCTCCAGCAAAACTGCACTACAGAGCTTAGACTGACAGACATGAAGACTGGTTTTCATTTACACAAATAGGTGATGAAATAAACATATAAACTCACTCGTGTGGTGTGAATGGTGGCTATTGAAGTAAATAAAATATACATAGCTTAATGCAACAAAGGTTTTATAATAAATTATTTGAGATTGTCAACACTTTCCAATTTGCTGTGGGGCAACTGAAACCTTTATACATTGCTAGTAGAATGCAAATTGTGTGGCCACATTGGAAAGTTTTGGCAGTTTCTTGTAAAATAAGTTTGCCATATGACTAGAAAACCCCTCCTTAGATATTCATCCAAGGGAAACAAAAATGTATATTTACACAAAGACTTTTTTATATAGTTTTATTTATAATAGCCCCACATTACCAAACTGGGAGCCACCAAAATACCCATTAACTGACGAATAGAAATATAAATTGTACATATCTGTAATGGAATACTATACAAAAATTAAATGGCTTAAACTATGGATACAACTAACACACGAAGAATCTGAAAATTTTATGTTTCATTGAGTGAATAAATATATATTCTGTGCTAAGCCTATACAAAGGCCAATCATTAAGTAATGAGAAGGGTTGGACTATTTGTTCACCTCAAAGATTACAAAGTGCACAATTCCATTTATATGACTTTCATATATATATATGTACACACATACACACACATATATACATATATATATACACACACAGACATATATACATACATACATACATACATATATGTGCATATAATGTGGTACTGGGAATTGAACCCAAGAGTGTCCTGTCTTTGAGTTATATCCGCAGCCCTTCTTAATTTTAGTTTTGAAATAAAGTCTTGCTAGGTTCCTGAGAGTCTTGCTAAGTTGCTGAGGCTGGTTTTGAATCTTTGATCCTCTTGTTTCCACCTTCCAAGTACTCAGATTATAGGTGTGTGTCATCATGCCCAGCTTTCTATAAAATTCTTAAGTGGCAAAATTATAGGAACATAGAAATAATGTAAAAGACTGAAATGCAGACACATTGCAATAGAAATTAAAAAATTATTAAGAGAAAACAATGTACAATTTGAACCAATACATTTAAAATTCTTAGGAAAAGAAATGACTTGATAGAAACATATATATGTAAATATATAATATTATATATAATGAAAAGAATCAGAAGAAGTAGAGAAACTAAATGGATATATATCCATTAAAGTTATTTGATAATAAGAAGTAAATATCTGCAGAGAATTTGTAATAGAAAGGATGAATTTTTAAATTACACATATGCCCCACCACAAATTAAAAACAAAACATGTTTTAGCATATATTTGTAAATCATATAACCAGGAAAATATTAAGAATTAAATATAGACAAAGAAATTTTGTAAATAAAGAAGAAAAACATCCAAAGTAAGACAGATAAGGTAATTTAAAGAAGAGGAAAGAGAAATAGTCCCTGATATGTAAAACATCAAACTCCACAGTTTTCAGAGGAAATTAAGGAAAAAGAAAGGCTGTTATTTCTATCAGATAAACAAAATAAAAGTCTGATAACATTAAGTGTTGACAAGACTACAGGGAGATTGGGCTGTCATATTTTTCCAGATATAGAAAACAACCACCTAAAAAACAATTTATACAACCACATAGGAGAACAATTTGTCTAAACTAGTTAAAAAATACACATCTAAAAGTTCAGACATTCCAATTCTTGTTGTCTACGTTAAAGAAGTTTAATTATGTGAACAAGGAGGCATTTACAAAAATGCAGCAGTACTTAAAAATAAGTAGAGCCAATCAATAGTAATGTATTACTCTACTATTCATTCACACATTGAAAATACATACCATTTCAAACAAGGAAGTGGTTTCACATGCATTTTCATAGATGAAGCTTAAAAATATAAAAAGTAAATGTCAGAATGTTATGTACTACATGGAAATATGTATGAGAAATCACAAAATACAAACAAAATAAAATATATTGTTTGTTGATACTTATCTATAAGGGTAAAATTTGAAAAACATGTATGAAATCTTCCCAACAGTGGCTACTTCTTTGGAAAGATAAGAAAGAATAGGGGATAAGACTTTATTTCTATGTGTAATGCTTCAGAAAAGGTGAAGAGACACAGAAGTGTGTACAATATACAATGAAATCAAATATGCATTTGCTTTTTTGTTGGGTGGAAAGGTGTCTACTATATAGTTTTCTGTGTTTTACATGTAAAAATTATATAATACATATAAAATTTAAATAAATGGCAATAACCACAATTTTTAATGATCTCTGCAAGCCCACAGAATAGAGAAGAGAATCCTTATTATCTGCCACTTTGTAAGGTGTATTCTCAGGAGGCCACATAAATACCAACGAAAATCTCATTGAGAAAAGTGAATTAAAAAGTGTTCAGTCAGTGTGGTGGAGTGTTTCCCTAGTTGGATCATCTCTGCCTTAGAAAGATCTCTTGAGCCCAGGGGGTTGAGAGCCCTGGGCAACAGAAGGAGTCCCTATCTCAAAACAGAACAAAACAAAACAGAACAAAACAAAACATATGACTGATGTTCAATCTGAAATACTCAACCCAGAAGCTCCTTTCCCAAATCCACAATTCATAGCTTTCCAGTATACAAAATGAGAAAGGGAAAAAGGAAAAATCAAATAAATTGTCTCTAGCAATAGATTTTCCATATGATGTCAGTATATGGACCCACTCTTGTCTCTCAAAGATTGTTTTACTTTCTTTTCTAGTTTGAAAAGTTGGATAAAGAAGTTGGAATAGTATTTATATCTGATTGGAGTAGGTTTCTTTGAACTGAAATACACAAGAATACAATATAATACAATACAACCCAACACAATACCATGCCTGGATTAGAATTTGTGGCCAGCACCAGAGCAGAGGCATCAGTGAGGATGTAAGAGAGGGGAGAGCTGGGAAGATCTTGGAACCTCAGTAAAAGTTCTGTGGCTTCATATGCTATGTGAGTTTGGGAATTTTGTAAAGGAACCAGGGAGAGTCTGAAGACAATTAGAACTACTCAAATAATTCTATGGGTTTCTCTATGGGGCAAAAAGAAATACATTTTTAGAATAATTTAGAAATGATTATTATTATATTATTATTGCTTATAAGTAAATAAATTTTTGGAATTAGAGAGTTTTTTTATTAACTCCTTCATGAAATGAATTTTTAGTAAAAAATAATCTTCATTCATCAAATGTTTGAAGATGAAACTATTTTTGTTTTAGATCACAGTTATACAGTTCACAGTTTTTAATGTTTTCACAGATGAAGTAGCATTTTGGAATATGTTTTGTCTTTCTGGAAAGTATAACAAAAATTGCAAAATTGCTCCAAACAATACACATGCACTCATGGCAACAGCATGGCTGCATTTGAGAGTCTAAGGGTCTGTGATGCCCCCTCCCAGGACTTGTAATAGAGCTGAGCACAGGGTTACACTATAACTCATCTGACTTGACTGCTGCTGCATTGGCACTCCTGGACACGGCTGGAGAGACTGTGAATGCGGAAGGCTTTGGGATCCCATTTGTCAGAGCAGACGCCTCGTGGCTGTGCAGGGACCAGTTCCCATGCTGCGTGGTGACTGTGAGGGGTGGAGGCCAGGACTTCTGGTTTGTCTCTAGGGATCCAAGGATCGGTGAGCATGTTTCACCTGAGGATCAGAGAACAGTGAAAACCTGAAGTATTTGCAACCACAGCTAGAATTCATAATACTCTGTTTCAGATAAGACCCTCAGCTCTTGTCACAGATTTATTTACTAAACTTGAAAGCTTTCAATGATCAATTTTCTTTCAAAAATTGCTTAAATATTAAGCTTCATCATTTACCATATATTATCATTTGTCAGTTAAATCTCAAGGAAGGACAAAGCAGTGTTACAAATGGGACAAATTTTCCTACCAAGGTGTCATAGCACATTCACACATGACATGCCCAGAAACCAGATTCCAGAGAGGTTGCTACCAGCTGTGGAGCTCAGAGTGGGCAGTCTCAGCTCCCCGGCTGCTTGGGCATTATAGTCTCCATCTGCTTGGGCATAATTACTATAAAATTGCAAAGCAAGGTGTTAGCACTCAGAGGTGAGAGGGGACAGATCTCATGTACAGAGTAGATCTCATGTACTCAGAAACTCTTCCCTGGGCCACTCACTGGTCTGTTATTTAAACCTGTCTCAAAGAACAAGAACAGTTTTAGAGACTTTGTCCACACTTTCTTTTCTAGTTGCTTTTGGGTATCATGTTAATTCATCCATTAAAACAATAAAATCAAATGGAAGGTTAACAGCCTGTGTTCCACACCATGGTATGAAGCAAACAAAAATCCATCCCCCAAATTCTGTGGTGTTAACATGCCTCTAAGCACTTGCAGTCCATCTGTGTCACATTCTTCTGGAGTATATTTTAATCTGGTGTCACAGAGGATGGGGCATGCTGATTAGGAGGTTATTTTACAAATAATAATATACATAGATCTTAAGAGAGGCTGAATAATTGAGATCAAATGAAATGGAAGATGTGTTTTCAAGATGATTCTACAAAACAGGATCTAAAATGTATAACTCCTTTCATGGAGGCAGCAGGAAGGGAGGTCTTCATCTTTTAAAATATAGCAAAGAAAAAATGTTGGATTTGGAGAGAATATTTTATTTCTGTTATAACTTCACAAAAGACAAACAATTGAACAGTTGATAAAGTCAGATGGACTAACTTTTATCATTTGACTTGGAAGTAGCTTTAATAATCAAATTATTTAAATAGGTCCTAGAACTTGGAAAGAAGAAAGAGATGCAGTAATTGTTTTGGTTATGATTGCCTATCACAGAGAAAGAAAAGACCTGTGAAGGGTTTTCCTTCTCTCAAATGGTATCAGGTTGTGGATAGAGAAAAGGGTATATATGTTAATTCAGTGGTCAGTAAGTAGATTACAAGGAGATTCCAGGACTCCTAATAAATTTTTCTTTAAATGAGCGCCCAAACTCTTCCACTGAATAGCCAGCGTGTGTCAACTAGATCAACCTGCAGTTCCCTCAGCTCCCACCCTCAACACTCCCTGCATTTCTCATGCCACCTTTTCAGGTTCTGCTGAACTTAATGACTAGAGAAGGAGGAGTAGACACAGTGGCAGTTTGTGGTGGCCATGCTTTTTCTCGTTTATGCCTAGACCTTGTGGTCCCTGAACCTCACTTCCTGGGGGAGTTGCCTGAGAACACAGGAGGTACTTATGTATACTAACAGGCTCTCAGAGACACTCAATTCTGAGCCTGAGGCCAAAACCCCCCACATTTATGCAGAGGGATACGTACCACATGCCGCGCTCCAGGCTGCTGTGGGTACTGGTGGCCTTCGCCTGCTCTGGTATGGCCAGTTCAAGCACCATGAAGGACGTTAGGGAAGAGAGGACAGTGCACAGGCACACGGTGCTTCACATGGACTTGGGAGGAGAGGGGACTGGGGAAAATCAAGCAAGTTGTGACTTGAGTGTGGGTGGGTTTGGGTGTTAGATTAGTCTAATCTCAGAGGATTGGCTCTGTTTTCTGGTTGTTCCCACAGGATCCAGTGTGGCCCAGAGAGTGACTCAAGTCCAGCCTGCCATATCCCAGCAGGAGGGGGAAGCAGTCACCCTGGACTGTTCTTATGAAACAAATTGGAACAGGTATTTTCTTTTCTGGTACAAGCAGCTTCCCAGTGGAGAGATCATTTTGGTCATTCGTCAGAGTTCTTCTGGTCAGAATGAAAGGAAAGGTCGCTATTCTATCCAATTCCAGGGAGCAGCTAAATCCGTCAGCCTCACCATTTCACCTTTACAGTTAAAAGATTCAGCAATGTATCTCTGTGCTCTGTGGGAACTCACAGTGTTTGAATTGACACTAAAAGCTGAACAAAAACCCAGAAGCTCCACAGGAGATGGGCCGCTGCCACCAGAGTCCAGCTGAGATGCACCTGCAGTTCCCAGACAAGAAGGAAGTGACTGTGATGCTTAACCTGTGGTCTGGACCGGAAGATTTCATTCTCAGTAAAACCACCTTCTGCCTCTTTTGGAAACAGGTGTCAGGATCAACTTTCTTCTCATGAATTCTCTCTTAGGGCTTTGAGTTGAAAATAGATCATAAAGAAAATGTGTAAAGTTGTCTGAAGTTAAAAACTTGCCCCATAATAATTGTATGAGTCAAATTCACTTAAAGATGTGCACAGCATCTCTGGAATATCAATGAAAATTACTTCCTTGGTCTTTTTCCTTAGCCTTCATGTTAAACACAGAGAAGTAGAACCACCATGAGTGCTGCAGAAAAGAGATCATAATTAATCCTGGAGCAAGTCCTGGAGTTCATGGCAGAGTCTCTGTAAAGCTCTTGTCTTTGCTTCTGGTTTCGAGCCTGAATTTATTGAAGGTCAACCAGACTAACATTTTGGAAAGAAAGTCAAATGAAGACAGGCACTTGGATGAGCCATGACTTCTAAGGATATAGTGGAACACGTGAGGACAGTTGAAACCTACAAGGACAAACTAAAACTGGTCTGTCCCTCACCTCCTTTATCTTGTTGAGTGGATGACTTTCAGGAGAAGTATTGTCATTTGCCATCATGCTACACATAGACCTGGCCCAAGACAAAGAGAGGCTGAAGCAGGAGGTGCAGTGGGAAGGGAAGGGCTTGGGATCAACACTAAGAGGAGTTGGCAGGTGGGCAGCAACACGTGTGAGCTCTGAACCTGAAGATCAGTAACTTAGCGTTATGCATCACACCCACCTCCATGAATTGTACACTTTATTTTGTGCCCAATGCTAAACCAGAAGCAGGTTCTGAGAAATATATTTCCAGATAGTTCAGCTGAGATAGTACAAAGCTGCCACAGTATTTCCCGGTCACTTGGCATCCAGGTGCACCTCCTTTAACACCACTTACTGTTCAAATATAGACAACAGAAAAAAACCATGCTTTCAGCTAATATGATACAACTGTTCCTTCTTCTACAAAATGCATGTTAATCATCTCCCCAAAGGGGATAGAAACATCAATTATCCATCTGTGGGTGATGATCACTCCTCTTTTAGTTGAATTACCTTCTACCATTGATGTCCTATAGCTTAACTACTGATAAGTTATGAGGTATAGAAATAGCTCCCATCAGCACATCTTATGCTACTATGTGCAGGTAAATAGGAGGAGTGGAGAGTAAAGTATGGTTTAATACACTCATAAATTTATTCATATAAAATGAAAAAGAAATCTCACAATTGTTATAGCCCATATTTTCATAGATGGTCGTGCGATTGTATCTAGTGTTTATAACTACCTATTCCTTAATCTTTTTTTCCTTCTTTTTTTATGGTGCTGGGAATTGAACCCAGGGGTGTTCTACCTCCAAGCTATCCCCTAGCCTTATTTTATTTTTTATTTTGAAACAGGATCACTAAGTTGCAGTCAGGAGCAAAGCTATATGGGATGCCAGAAAGCTGAATAAAGAATTCTATAAGTACACCACTCTGGTTTTGGCAAGAGAATTATAGGAAGGTGAATCTACATCTGCAGTACTTACTCATGTGAATAACAACAACAAAATTTCATAATAGCCAGACAAAGTTCATACACAATGTTCTGAGAAACAACGTTATCAGTAATGCCTGACTTCTTATTAGAAGCTATAGAAGTTAACAAGGAAAAATCATTTTTAAAGTGCTTAAAGGAAAATAATTTAAAATTTCAAACTATCTTCCTATGAAAATAAAATATATTTTGATTGTTTTTGTTAAAAATCACTCTTAATCCAAAGTACAGAGGCAATGGCTTGTAGTCCCAGCTACTTGGGAGGCTGAGAAGGAAGGACTGCAAGTTCAAGACCAGCTTGGACGATTTAGCCAGATCCCATCTCAAAGAAAAAATATCACTCTTAAAATGAAAAGTCCATAGGAGAGCCCAAGATGGCATCTGAATGAAACACCTCTCCTCAGGTGCTGTGAGCTCAAATCAAATCTGCCATAAAAGCAGCTTCTTGATGGAAGAAAGAAAGCAACAAAAAGGTGAACAAAGCAATGAGAATTGAACTACAACTGAAGAGACCCCAGAAAACTGACCAGGGAGAGCAAAGGAGCCCGTCTGTGAGGCAGGGGTGCCACACCGCAGAGTGGCGGTGGCCATTAAGCCGGCCACCCGACACAGGGTCTACTAACACCGCTGCGTACCCAGCGACCAGATGTGGAATAAGCGACTCCAGAACTCCACATCCTAACCAGGTGGTGCATCCTTGCACCTCCCACAGTGACCAGAACGTGTGGTACCACCAGCATAAGCCCCTGCGGGACCACCCCAGCTCACCTCTCCCTCCAGAGTCAGAGCAGCAATCAACTGCACTCAGAGCTTGAATCAAAACTGCTGAAAAAGCAGCTTTTTGACAGAAGGAAAGAAAAGTAAAGCAGCAAAAAAAGTGAACAAAGCAACAGAAGCAGCTGAACAGAACCCAGGGAGAACAAAAGAGCCTGTGAGTGCGTGCGGCAGTGGCGCATGCCTCGAACCGGCAGCCGCCATCTTGCCAGTCGCCATTTTGCCAGCTGCCATTTTGCCAGCCGCCCAGAGCGGGGTCTATTAGCACCAAGACCTCCAGTGACCTCCCGCCTCCTGCGCATCCATCGACCAGAAGAGGAGTAAGCAACTACAGAACTCCACACCATAATCAGGTGGCATATCCCTGCAGGATCAATAGCAATCAAGAACACCTGGGACAACCATCTTAAGCCTGTGGCGAGGAAACCCCAACTCACCTCTCCTACCAGAGCCAGAACAGCAGGGATCTGTAAGTTAAATTGCACCCCTGGGGGGCAGGGACCCTATACAAAGGATAGACTCAGTCACCCTCCCTTCTAGCGATTGGATAGGAGCAGAAGTGTGGGAGGGACCCAGTGCACACAGGACATAGAGACCTTCCAGGCACACTGGAAAATGCCCGGCATATTAGAACGCACTCTCGCCACCAGCAAAGGCAGAGAGAGAGACCCAGATAGGCCCTGTGGAGAGCTCAGAGACACAAGCTTGGAGCGGGAGAGGTATCAGCAGAACCCCCTGCCTGCACTGACAGAGCAAATAAGAATGCCAGAGACATGCTTGACTATATGATAGACTGAGCAGATATTTAAAAGCTGAAAATATCTACACAGATGCAAAAGGGCTGCAGAGGCCAACTCAGCTCTGTACTTACAAATTAGCAGGGTTTTTGTTTTTGTTTCTTGTTATTTTTTGGTTTGGGGTTTTTTTTGTGTGTGTGTGTGTATGTGTGTGTGTGTGTGTGTGTGTGTGTGTGTGTGTGTGTTCTGTTTTGTTTGTTTTTACTCTGTTTTTGTTTTGTATTGCCTTGATTTGTCTATGTTTGTTTGGATGATTGGTCGCTTTGTTATTTTTTGCTCAGTTTGTTGACTCTCATCCTTATCCCTTTTACAAGCTTCCCTCCCTCTCTTCCATCTATACTCTTCTCTTCAACACTTTCTCTTTCTCTTTTCTTTTTCCCTTTTCCCTGTCTCATATCAAGACCATCTCATACCACCACACCTAAAACTCTACATTGACTACCAGAATCCCCCGACATATCCTCTATCTCTAATTCTTTACCATATATCACCTCAACACACTCAACCTCTTATTCCACTGGACCATACCCTCTACTTTACCATATTCTTGCATTCATCACTGTGAATTCTCACCCAACCTTTACCGCTGAACATAACCTGTCCCTGTATATATCAGCAGACACGTCTAAACCCCCACTACAGAGATTGGATGAGAAAACTTGCAAGACCAGCAAAGATATAAATTTAAGAACAGGGATATCATGGGAAGGAAAAATAGCAAAGAAACAATGAGCCACCACAACTCCACAATAACAGAACTCAACAACACTGAATGGCAGAGCTTACCAGAAAAATAATTCAGATCTTCAATAACAGAAATGGTACAAAACTTCCAGAAAGAATGCAGCGAGAACTGGAAAGAAATAAAGGAACAAATAAACAAAGAATCTGACACCCTGAACAGGAATCAAGGAGAAGACTTGAAGGAAATGAAGGATGTGAAAGATGCAATAATTGAAGTGAAGGCATCAATACAAACTATAAACAATAGATTAGACCACATGGAAAATAGAATATCACTCTTAGAAGATGACAATTCCAAGAATGAATCCATAGTACATAATTTAGAAAAAAAATTCGACAGTATGAATTGGACATCGATGAGATCTGGGTTATTTTTAAAAGAGCTAACCTAAGAATAATAGGCATAGAAGAGGGATTAGAAGTTGAAACTTATGGAATAAACAATCTTTTCAAATAAGTAGTATCAGAGAATTTTCCAAACATAGAAAGAGAAGTCAACACACAGGTACAGGAAACATACAGAACTTCCTCAAGACAAGACCACAGAAGAGGTTCACCATGCCACATAATAATCAAGTTGACTAATGTAGAGGCTAAGGAGAGAATTCTAAAGGCAACAAAAGTAAAATTCCAAGTGACATTTAGAGGCAAACCAATTAGAATCACTCCAGTCCTCCGAAATCAAGTCATGAAACCCAGGAGGGGCTGGAGTAACATATTCCAAACTCTGAAGGAAATTAACTTGCAGCCAAGATTCTCATACCCAGTGAAACTCTCTCTTAAAATTGACAGGGATATAAAAACCTTCCATGACAAACAGAAAATGAAGGAATTTATGTCTTCCAAACCAGCACTAGAGAAAATACTCAAAGAGATTAACTACAATGAAGAACTAACAAGTAAACGTCAGAACCAGAGAAACATAATTTCCAGGAAGCAAACAACTATGCAAAGAAGAATAAACACCACCGAAAACAGAAGTCAAAACTCAAAATGTTAGGAATTAAAAATCATCTCTCAATGATCACACTGAATATAAATGATGTCAACTCCCCAATAAAAAGGCACAGGGTGGCAAAATGGATTAAAACCCAGAATCCATCTATATGCTGCCTGCAAGAAACACACCTTACAAGCAAAGATTCCCACAAACTAAAGGTGAAGGGCTGGAGTAAGGTAATCCATGCCAATGGAACTCGAAGACAAGCAAGAGTAGCAACCATGATATCAGATAAATTAGACTTCAAGCTTAAGCTTATCAGAAGAGACAAAGCAGGTCATTTTTTTACTAGTAAAAGGAACAATCCAGCAAGAAGAAATAACGATTATCAACATCTATGCCCCAAACATAAGTGCAGCCACTTTCATAAAACAAACCCTGCATGATATAAAGACACACATAGATCCCAATACTAATATTGGGAGACTTCAGTACTCCACTCACATCACTAGACCGATCTTCTAAACAAAAGGTCAGTAGAGATGCCTCAGACCTAAAGAATACCATAAACCAAATGGACCTATTAGACACATACAGAATATTTCACCCAACTACAGCTGAATTTACATTTTTCTCAGCTGCACATGGAACATTCTCCAAAATAGACCACATTCTGGGCCACAAAGTGAGCACTGGAAAACTCAAAAAAAATGTACCATAATTCCCTGATCTATCTTTTCAGACACAATGGAGTGAAACTAAAAATCAACTCTAAGAAGCCCCAGAGTAACCATGTAAACACATGGAGACTGAAAACCACACTTCTAAATGAGGATTGGATCATAGAGAAGTAAGGGGAGAAATTAAGAAATTCCTAAAAACCAATGAAAACAGAGACACAACATATCAAAAACTCTGGGACACTTTGAAGGTAGTACTAAGAGGAAAATTTATAGCACTGAATGCCTACATCAGAAGAACAGAAAATCACCAAATAAATAACACAGCTCAAAGTACTTGAAAAACAAGAACAGTCCAACCCCAAAGCTAGTAGAAGACAGGAAATTATGAAAATCAGAGCAGAAATTAATGAAATAGGGAATAAAAAATACAGAAAATCAACAAAACCAAAAGCTGGTTTCTTGAAAAAATAAACAAGATCAATAAACCATTGGCCAACGTAACCAAAAGAAAGATAGAATCAACCCAAATTACCAAAATAAGAGATGAAAAAGGAGATATTACCACTGGAAATACAGAGGATCATCAGAAACTATTTTGAAAAACTATACTCCAACAAAATGGAAAATCTAGAAGTAATCAACAAATTTCTAGATACATATAACCATCCTAAATTGAGTCAAGAAGATATAGAAAACTTAAACTGACCAATAACAATCAAAGAGATAGAAACTGCAATAAAGAGTTTACCATCAAACAAAAGCCCAGGGCCAGATGGTTTTCCAAGTGAATTTTATAAAACATTTATAGAAGAGCTAATCTCAATACTCCTCAAACTATTTTGTGAAATAGAAAGAAATGGGACCCTCCCAAACACATTCTATGAAGCCAACATCACACTACTGCCAAAATCAAATAAAGACAGCTCAAGAAAAGAAAACTATAGGCCTATATCATTGATGAACTTAGATGCAAAACTAATAAACAAAATACTAACAATGCACATTCAAAACCACATCAAGAAAATTATCCACCATGACCAAGTTGGGTTCATCCCAGGGATGCAAGGCTGGTTCAACATACGAAAAACAATTCATGTAATTCACCACATAAACAGAATCAAAGACAAAAATCACATAATCATCTCAATTGATGCTGAAAAAGCATTTGACAAGATCCAACACCCATTCATGCTAAAGCACTGCAGAGAATTGGAATAGAAGGAACATACCTCAACATCATAAAGGCAATATGCAATAGGCCCACAGCCAATATCATATTAAATGGAGAAAAACTGCAAGAGTTCCCACTAAAATCAGGAACAAGACAAGGTAGTCCATTATCACCTCTTCTGTTCAACATAGTACTTGAGATTCTAGCCAGAGCAATAAAGCAAGAGAAGGAAATCAAAGGGGTAAAAATAGTAAAAGAACTAAAACTATCCCTTTTTGCAGATGACATGATACTAATCTTAGAAGACCCAACAAAGTCAGCCAAAAAACTTATAGAACTGATCAACAAATTCAGCAAAGTGTCTCGGTACAAAGTCAATCTTAAAAAATCAGAAGCTTTTCTGTATGCCAACCACAAATCCACTAAAGAAGAAATCCAGAAAAATAATTCCACTCACAATAGCACCCTGAAAAATAAAATACTTAGGGATAAACCTAACCTAAGAGGTAAAAGACCTCTATAAGGAAAACTATAAAAAGTTGAAAAAAGAAATTGATGAAGACCTTAGAAGATGGTCTTCCATGCTCTTGGATAGGCGGAATAACTATCATCAAAATGGCCATCCTCCCAAAAGTGATCTACAGATTCAATGCAATACCCATTAAATTACCAAGGTCACTCCTCACAGACATAGAAAAATCAGTCCTTAAATTCATTTGGAACAACAAAAAGCTCAGAATAGCCAAAGTAGTTCTTAGCAACAAGAACCATGGAGGAGGTATCACAATACCTAACTTCAAACTCTACTACAAAGGCACAGTAATAAAAACAGCATGGTATTGGCACAAAAATAGACACATAGACCAATGGAGCAGAATAGAAGATTCAGAAAAAGACCCATGTGCTTACAGTCAATTGATTTTTGACAAAGGAGCCAAAAACATACACTGGAAAAAAGAAAGCCTCTTTAACAAATGGTGTTGGCAAAACTGGTTAACCATATGCAGGAAAATGGAAATAAACCCCACTTTCTCACCCTGCACAAGAGTTAACTCAAGGTGGATCAAAGACCTGGAAGTCAGGCCAGAGACCTTACAGCTACTTAAAGAGGGCATAGGGCCAACACTACAACACGTAGGCACAGGTGAAAACTTTCTCAACAAGACCCCAAAAGCACAAGCAACTCAAAGGAAGATCAATACATGGGATTGCATTAAACTGAAGAGCTTCTGTGCAGCAAAGGAAACTATCAAGAACCTCAACAGAGAGCCCACGGAATGGGAGAAAATTTTTGCCAGCTACTCTTCTGATAGAGGATTAATATCTAGGATATACAGAGAACTCAAGAAAATCACAGCTAAGAAAACAAATAACATAATCAAAAAAATGGGCAAAGGATCTAAATAGACACCTCACAAAAGAAGAATTACAAATGGCCAATAAATGTATGAGGAAATGTTCAACATCATTAGCAATCCGAGAGATGAAAATCAAAACTACCTTGAGATTTCACCTAACTCCAATCAGAATGGCAATCATAAAAAAACACGAACAACAATAAATGCTGGCGAGGGTTTGGAGAAGTGGGAACCCTAATACACTGTTGATGGGATTGCAAATTAGTGCAACCACATAGGAAAACAGGATGGAGGATCCTCAGACGAATGGGAATGAACCTATCATATGATCCAGCAACACCACTTCTGGGTATCTACCCAAAAGAGTGGAAACCAACTATCAGACCGACACATGTGTATCTTTGTTTATAGCTACACAATTCACAATTTTCAAACTATGGAAACAGCTAAGATGTCCATCGACAGATGAATGGATTACAAAACTATTAGATATATACACAATGGAATTTTACTCAGCCATAAAGAAGAACAAAATCATGTTATTTGCAGGGAAATGGATGCAACTGGAAAACATTATGTTAAGTGAGATTAGTCAGTCACAAAGAGTAAAAAAGCATATGTTATTCCTAATATGCAGATGATAGGAAGGAAATGGGGCATAAGAGGGCCTCCAGATGAAAAAGGAGAAACCCTAGATAAGCAAATAAGTTGACTTAACTGAAGGTGATGGACGGGGTGGAGGGAGGGGGCACTCTAATGCACATGATGTACTTTCACAAATGTATAAAAGTCAATCACTCAGCTGAACTTGAGAAGGAGGGAGGGCAAGGGAGTGGGGTGGGAAGTGGCAAAGGGGTTAAATGAGAAATGTGTGCATGTATGCCTTTATCAGCTTGTATGTAACAAAGGTGTATGATTACAATGCACCAATTAATAAAAAAATGAAAGAAAAAAAAGAAATATCTTCAAGTGAGTCACCATGATGTTTAAGAATTTTTTAACCTAGTTGAAATCTACTTTTGCCCCAAGATATTTTAAAACTTGTATATTTTAATCTGTATGTATTCAACATAAGGGGGGATTTTATTCATTAATTAAGTTTCTAAATCTTCTGAAGATCAGTATGAGTCCATTTTATAATTTTGTAAAAATGAGAAAACAGAATTAACTAAAATGCTAAATAACATTGTTTTAAAGATAAAAAATGAAAATTCCATTTGGAAAATGGAAAACTATATTTGTAATATGTTTCCTTTTTCTTTGTTTGATACTGGGTCTCCCTATGTGACCCAGGCTAGCCTTGAACTCCTGGGCTCAAGGGATTCTCCTGCCTCAGTCTCCTGAGGAGCTGGGACTCTAGGCAGGCGTCCCCATGGTACGTATTCTGTAATGCTTATCTTTGAAAAAGGACTCAAATGCAGAATATATAAAAAGTTATTTAAATCAATAAGAAGCAAAAATGGCAAATACACACTTCAGAAATATGACATGAAATAGTTGAGAAATATACAAAAAGCACTTGATATCATTACTCATGAGGGAAATGAAAAGAACACTCCATTTGATGTTCCATCTGTATTCTTTCAGGCCCTGAGTGTATTAATGTAGGCATGAGGAAATGATCCCAAGAGCACAGGGAAAAATAATTACTATCTCCAGGGGAGGGGATGGTTAAGCTTTCTAGATGCTTCCAACATGTGGTAAGAGGAAAGAGCAATAACAAGTCACAGACCTGGACATTGAAGAAAAAGGAGGTTTAACCAAGAAATAAGAAAATTGGTATTTATTGAGTTTATGTGAGTACCTATATCACACATTTCAGAATCATGTAATTTCCACATCAAAACCCCATAATAAAGGCTTTATTGTTCCCATTTTTAATGATTGGGAAGTCAGCCATAGTTTTCCCTAATTTTGAACAGTATCTTCAATTTTTTTTTTTTTTTTTTTTTGTCAGCTAGGATGTAGCATCTGAGAGGGCTCCTAATGAGAAGCAATGGCCCCAGAGCAGGGCAACTGGTTGTCTTGGTGACTCGGTGATGGTGGCATTACTGGCTTTAACCTGATCTCAAAGGGAAATGGGGGGGGGGAGGTCAAACTTAGGGACAAATTGCCTAAGAATGAACCAATTAAAAAACCATCAATGAACCCATTAGCAGTGCAGTGTGCATCACGGTCTCTTCCCAGGTGTGTGCTGGGAAAGGTAGGGGGCTGGAGGGAAAGATTAGTCTCAGCACGTTTCCCTATAAGGACCTTTTCCCTCTCTGCCTAATGCTGACCCCTCAAGTATCTGCATGGTGAACCTCTGCACTTCCTCTGTGTCTTCACCTAAATGTCACCACCTTGTGAAAACTTTGTCTCCATCTTTCTGATTTCCTTCCTTGAGAACAAGGCTCCAAAACAGGAAGCAGTTCTTGGTGGAAGCACTGCCACCTGGTGTCCAGCTAAAATATCTTGTGGTTTATGCTGCCCTCCTCACTGCCCTCTAGTGTTCATGGATTGAATTGTGACCAAGCCTAGTGACCACTTGACCTGCCATAGCTGAACCAAAGCCAGAGAGCTTCCCATTGCAGTAATCATGCCAGAAAGGATTCAGGAGGACTGGCTGGTTTCTAAACTACTGCTTACCAGACAGGAAGGTTATTGTTCTAGATGATTTCATATGTGTTTTTATTTATTTCTCATTGGAATCATTCAAAGTTGGTAACAACTTTCTCGAGGGAGGCCAGGTGGCAAAGTTCTTGGCACCATAGACTTGGGGTGGATGTCTACCTTGCTACTCATTAGTGGAGTATTATTGAACATATTGCTTAATAACTTTTATGCTTAATTTCCTCATCCCCAGATGTGGATGTTTATAATATCTGCCAAGATCGTTATCATGAGAAGTAAATGAGATAATGAATGCCTAAGCTTAGCCAGCAGAAGCCACAGCTCCCTTAAAAAAAAGGAAATTGAAAATGTGAGAAGTTGCTTTGCCCTGTGTTACAGAGTAAGTATCAAAGTAGGGCCTCCCCTCCCTCCCTCCTTCCTTCTCTATGTAGAGACTGAAGAACTGTGAGTTCCATCTTATTGTATGACCTCCATGTGCTCACCAGAAATTACATTGGGTTTTTCAGTTACAGTCCCATTTCAATTTCCCATTTTCTATTTAGTGGAGAAGAATTTTAATGACTAAAATTTTAAAGTAATTTTCTTTTCATTATGAAAGAAATCTTAGTTGTAGAAAAATTATAAAATCCAGGAAAGCAAAAGTAAAAAATATACTCATCTATTAGTTTATGTCTGAGGAAAAGTGTTAGGATTTGGTATTATGTTCGGTTAGGATTTCTGCTTAGTCATATATAGCGAAGGCATCCTTAACAAGGATGCGAGTGTACTATACATCCCATCTCTAATCTTCCTTTCACTCCAGTGTATTGCTACTATTGCCCCATGCCAGTCATTTCTCTCTACCATACTAGTCCTGAGGTAAGCATTTCTACAAGAAAACAACACCCACTCCCTTGGTGGAATGACGGAAGAGCCTGGGCCTGAAGGCCTCAGAGAAAGTTGGCCCCATGAAGGAGGAGCCCTCACTGACCTAACTAGGTCCATTTGTCTCTCTCTGACTTGTTCATTTCTGAGTTGTCCTTTCCTTCAGCTATCCAGGGTCACAGATCTGTTAGATAAACATTCTGTGATAGAGATGGAAACTGCCACACGAGCAACAATGATTTCCTTGATGCCAACAAGACTCTGCACAACCTGTCCCAGGGTAGTGACCAACCAGACCACGACCTGATCGCTGAGGCTGGCTTCAAAACTGCCATCCTCCTATTTTAGCCTCCCAAGTACTGGGATTACCAGTGTTTTGAAATTTTTATTGTAAAGGTCTTTTGATTCACTGGTTAAATTTGTTCCCAGGCATTTTGCTTATCTTAATTATATTTAATATTGTGAATGGGATTGCTTTCATGATTTATTTCTCAGAAATCTCATTATTGCTGCATAAAATTGCTAGTTATGTTTGTATGTTAATTTTGTATATAGTAAATTTGTTCATTAGTTTTCAGGCTTTTGGTGAAGTCTTTAGGGTTTTCTGTACATTGAATCATATCTTTGGCAAGCAATGATAATTCTACTTTTCCACTTTCTACTTGTATGCCTTTAATTTCAATTGCCCTGGCTATTGAATAAAGTTGATAGACTGGTCATGCTTGTGTAGTTCCAAACCATAGTGGAAATGCTTTCAGTGTTTCCTCTTTCAGTATGTTACCTGTGGATTTGTCATTTATATAACCTTTATTATGTTAAGATGTGTTCCCTCTATCCCCATTTTGTTCAGGGTTGATAATATGAAGGGATGTTGAATTTTGCTAAAAGCCTTTGCTGCATTTTTGAAATGATCATATGATTTTTGTCCTTCATTCTGTTGATGTAATGTATTGCATTTATTCATTTGCCTGTGTTGAACCATCTTTGCCAGCCTGGGATAAATCCCACTTGATTATGGTGAATGATCATTTTAATGTGCTGTTGGGTTCAATTTCTAGTATTTTGTTGAGTTTTTTTTTTTGCATAAATGTCCAGCACAGCTATTTTTATAGCCTCTCCCCTACCCCTCTCTCTCCTCTTGGTATCAGAGTAATGCTGGTCTCATAGAATAAGTTTGGAAGAATTCCTTCCCTTTCAATTTTCGGGAATAGTTTGAGAAGAGCTGGTGTTAGTTCTTCTTGAAAGGTTAGAATTCAGCATGAACAAAGTTTCCAATGCTAATTTTTAATCTCCTTAATTTTGCATCTCCCCAGTCAATGCCAAAATGAAGGGCTATTCATTAGGATTTCCACTATAGCAGACTTCTCATAGGGTTCCCCAACCCCCAGTTGTGACTTTCACTATTCTGGTTTAATTATCACCATCTTTACATTTCTACTCTCTTAACAGTGGAGATTTGTAGAGACAGGGCAGTGAGCAGGTATGATTATCTGATATCTAGAATCAGAAACATTTTCCACGGATATTTAAGTTCTTAAACTGAAACTACTCATATGGGAGAGATAATCCACAGGCAGAAGAATGAGTGAAAATGCAGATATTGAGAACAGATTGGATTTTACCTTTTAGAAACAATCCAGAAGCTCTCTGACTTTAGAAAAAGATCCCT
>PVLC010026398.1:0-22659 GCA_004027655.1 Graphiurus murinus | reverse complement strand
CTTTCAGTCCTAACTTGGTTTCTGCCTTTTCTATGAATTCATCTCCAGCTACTTGGACTTGAAGTATACTGTTTGTTCTATGAAATTCCTACTACTTACATTTAAAATCATACTATCATTGTTAAACTCATCTCTTCCGCTAGATTGTGAATATCATAAATACAATGGTAGGCATATAGTATTGTTCTCAGTAGATTAACTATTGGTTACTTAATCTATTAAGATACTCTAACAACACTTTTTGTTTTGTTTTTATGAAATTGTGAAGCCATTGATTTTAGCCTCTTTTTTTTTTTTTTTTTTTTTTTTTTTTTTTTTTTTTTTTTTTTTTTTTTTTTTTTTGTGGTATTGGAGATTGAACCCAGGGGCATTCTACTTCTGAACTACACCTCTAGACCCATTTTTAAATTTTGAAACAGGGTCTTACTAAGTTGTAGAGGGCCTCATAAGTAGCTGAGGCTGGCTGTGAACCAGCAATCCTCCTGTCTCAGCCTCCCAAGTACTGGGATTACAATGTGCCACCATGCCTGGCTGATTTAGCTTCTTAATATTGAACATTCTTATAATATTTTACATCAAGCCATCCCCAGCCCCATTTTATTTCTTATTTGGAAACAGGGTCTCGCTATGTTGATGTAAGATTCTCTCCTTGCTGAAGCTGGCCTTGAACCTGAAGTCCTTCTGTCTCAGCCTCCCACATACAGCGATTACAGGAGTATACCATCATGCCTGGCATCAGTGTATGATTTTTTTTTTCTCAGTACTGGGGATTGAACCAAGGGGCGTTCTACCTCTGAGCTCCACCCCCAGCCCTATTTTTTATTCTTTATTTTGAAACAGGGTCTCACTAAGTTGCAGAGAGCCTCACTAAGTATCAGAGGCTGGCCACGAACCTGGATCCTCCTGTCTCAGCCTCCCAAGTACTAGGATTACAAGCATGTGCCACCATGCCTGGCAGCATATGATTTTGAAAAACTATGCATGAGTAAAAGATTTATTCAAAATGTATACTAAACCAATGGATTTTAATATAACAATATAAAAATTATATAGTTTCAGATATTACATGGTAATGAACCTTTAAGAAACTACTAGTTGATTTTTTGGTGTAGTATCAAATACGAATTTTTATACTTATGTGAAAAGACAATTTAAAAATACTTCCTTTTCTAACTGTATAAATTAAGTCTGGATTTTTTTCATGTACTGTACTTGAACCAAAAGAGCATATTATGACAGATTGGATCCTTTGAAAATCTTGCTGTCTTCTAGTAAACCAGACATTAAAACAGATATATAAACATGTAAAACAGTGCCACTCTTTTCACTTAATTTTCTAAAATGTAGGGTCGGTCGGTCCTCCCTCCCTCCCTTCCTTCCTTCCTTCCTTCCTTCCTTCCTTCCTTCCTTCCTTCCTTCCTTCCTTCTTTTTTTTACTGGGGATTGAACCCAGGAGCATTCTACCTCTGAGCTATACCCCATCCCTATTTTATTTTCATTTTGAAGTGGTCTTGCTAGGTTGTTGAAGAGTCTCATTACAGGCTATCCTCAAACCTGCAATCTTCCTGTCTCAGCCTCCTAATTACTGGGATTACAGGCATTCGCCACCACACCCTGCCGGGTCCTTTCATTTTAAAGTGTTATGTTAGTTTATGTGTAATAGGTTTATTTTTAATAAACAAATAACCGACATAAATAAAAGCTTTTAGTTGTAAAAAGAGTCTTATGACCAAAATTTTAAGACTTGCTCATCTAGTCAATATTCTTGTTTCTTCCAAGCAGAAATCAATCTGTTCATTCCTATCACGTGGTTATCATTCCATTAAATAAAAATTTAAAAACCTATAATAAGCCTGGTGGCACACGCATTTAATCCCAATACGTGGGAGGCTGAGGTAGGAATATCTTAAGCTCCACACCAGTCTGGGTAATTTAGGAAAAATTAAAAAGGGGTGGGGTATAGCTTAGATGTAGAGTACCCCTTGGTTCAATATTCAGTTCCCAATACACACACACACACACACACACACACACACACACACACACACACACACACCAGTAAATATGATTATTATATATTTTCTTTTAGTTACCAGTTTGGATTACTTTTATAATTTGACCATGTACTTTATATTTAACTTTGTATACATTTTTATAAGTTCAGCCTCCAGTTCTCAAATATTTTTTCTTTCCTTAATTATTTGAAGAACACTGGCTCATAATTTCTTTATTAAAACTTGCAGTATAACATAGTACCAGAGTCAGAAGTTATCTTATTGCTCTCCTTTCCTCAGAATAAATAAGCCTAACTTCTTTAATTTGTGTATTCTTTTGTTTTGGGGAATTTGTTTATATAGTGCAGAAAGAATAAAATATAGGGTCCGGCTTTATTGCAGTATAATTGACAAATAAAAGTTGTATATATTTAAGGTATACAGTGTGAGATTTTAATATATGAATACAGTAGTTACCAAAATCAAGTTAGCATGTGTGTTACCAGACGTCAAGAGGTGGAAGAAATAGGAACAAGGTGGTCAAAGGGTACAAACTTTCAGTTATAAAATGAATTAAGTTCTGGAGACCTAATGTACAGCATGGTAATTATAGTTAGTAATTATGTACTAAATACTTGAAATTGCTTCAAGAATAGGTCTTGAGTATTCTTACCACACATATAAAAAAAAGTAACAGATGTAAAATGTGAGATAACACATATGCTAACTTGATTTTGGTAACTACTGTATGATGTTTGAAACTTAAAGAATTAGTCATAGCCAGGCATGGTGGTGCATGCCTTGGGAGACTGAGTCAGGATGATCACAGGTTTGAAGCCAGTCTCAGCAATTTAGCAAGATCCTTAGCAACTTAGTGAGACCTTGTTTTGAAAATAAAATAGGCCAAGCGTGGTGGCACATGCCTATAATCCTGGTACTTGGGAGGCTGAAACAGGAGGATTGCAGGTTCGAGACTGGCCTCAGCAATTTAGATCCTCCACAACTTAATGAGACTTTGTTTCTTAATAAAAAAATAAAATAGTGCTAGGGATATAGCTTAGAGGGAGAATGCCCCTGGGTTCAATCACCAGTACCACCAAAAAATAAGTGAAATAAAAGATAAAATAAAATAGGCTCTTGATAGTTTTCCAGTCACAATAACCAAATTATGGAACCAGCCTGCGTGTCCACCAACACATGAATGGATTGCAAAACTGGTATATACACACAATAGGATATTACTCAGCCATAAAGAAGAACAAAATTAAGTCATTTGCAGGAAAATAGATGAAACTTGAAAATATGATAAGCATGATCAACCAGTCTCAAAAAGCAATTAGCTGTATGTTTTCTGTCATATGTGGGAGCTAGATAGAAATTGGGAAACAAGGATAACCTCAGATAGAGAAACAGAGACTCCAGTGGAGTGATGGAGGAAGTTTAGGGAAGAGAGGAGGGGGGATAGAGACATAACAAAGGTAAAAGTTGATGTAATGCTATTTACATATAATAAATTACTAATGCCAATCTCAAAGAAATGTATGGGGAAGGAAGGGGGGACCTAGAGAGAAATACTTCAAGAGTTGTGCACATGCATATTCCTATTATTCTATTATTATATACCTCTGTATGATGTTAATTACAATGCACCAATAAAAGTATAAAATAAAATAAGAATGGGGTGTGGCTTAGAGATAGAATGCTCCTGGGTTCAATTGCCAGCAAAACACACACACACACACACACACACACACACACACCACTCAACTTACTGTGAACCGAACACTTCGAAAAAATTAGGCCTTTACCTTTGAACTAGAACTTATTTGTTAAATTTGTTATCTTCTGTGTATTTCCGAGTAAGAAAAGTGGTTTTCATCCTTCCTTTCCATTTTAGGACTTTTCTTTTTGGTAGAGATGGAAATCCAAATAAAAGGAATGTTCACAATGAAACATCTATGCATTTGTTGTGTATGGGTCCTCAAATTATGATATCTGAAGGAGCCCTTCATCCACGCTTAGCACGCCCCGTAGAAGATGATTTCAGAAGAGCAGATTGTCTACAGATGATCTTAAGATGGAAGGGAGCAAAACTTGACCAGGGTGAATATGAAAGAGCAGCTATTGATGCTGTTGATAACAAAAAAAACACGCCCCTTCACTATGCTGCTGCCTCAGGGATGAAAGCCTGTGTAGAGGTAAACTGTTTTCTTTTAATATTCTGCATTATAAAATTTGTGTCTCGGTAATATGTAATGATAAAGATTTGTTTTGCTTGTGTTAACTATTTTTGCTGCTGTTAACAATATTTTAGCTAGCCATTTTTGTCCCTTTTATCATTGTAAAAGAATCAGGGTTCTTTTCAAATAAAGTTTTCTCATTGTTTTAGCAGGAAAAATGTGCCTTTGTTGGAAATGCTTACCATTATTGGAAAAGCAGTGATCCTAATGATATTAAGAACATTTATATATGAAAATTTTAAATGTAATGCTTATTTAATGTTGTATACTTCTAAATTGGTTGATATATCAAAAATATGGCTGAGCACATGGTGCACACATGTTATCCCACTACTTGGGATGCTGAGACAGGAGGATCACAGGTTCAAGGCCAGCCTCAACTTAGCAAGACCCTGTTTCAAAATAAAAAATAGGCTGAGCATGGTGGTATACACCTGTACATGGGAGGATCACAGATTTGAAGCCAACCTCAGCAACTTAGCAAGGCTGTCAGTAACTTAATGAGACCCTGTTTTCCAAATAAAAAATAAAATAGGGCTAGAGGTGTAGGTCAGAAGTAGAATGCTCCTGGTTTCACTCCCCAGCACCATACAGAGAAGAAAAATAAATAAAAAATAGGGGCGGGGATGTAACTCAGAGGTAGAATGCCCCTGGGTTCAACCCTCTATACCAAAAATATGTATGTAGCAAGATATGAATTATTTTATATTAAAAGATTATAGCTACTTACATGATTTCTTTAGTATATATGAGGTGTCAGTTCTTTTCACTTCTAGAACTCTTGTGATCTTGTCTTTTGTTTATTGGTGTTATTAGTGATACTTGTTAATTTTTTAGCATCTTTGTCATTTCAGTTCTTGTGTTTGTCACTTTTGCTTACTAGTTAGTGAGTGACAGTCATTAACTTGAGGCTTTTTTTTTTTTTTTAAAGCAGTGCTTTAAACATTGATTCAGTGTAGTAGAAAAATGTCTAGGATTTTCAGGGGAAGGCTAATAGCAGAATTCCTGAGACTTTATATGTAAGCCTTCCTGGATATTGTCTCTGTACTCACCTCCTGTGAAAGAATCTCTCCTATAGGGACTCACTGTTATTTATGAAACTGCATCATTTTTCTCAAGTGGATTAGGGTAGAAAATAAATTGATTTTGGTAGTAGTAATAATGCTTTTAAAATGCTGCTTTCATGTGTTGCTTCCAAAATTTGCCAATAAGTATTGCTTTAGTATTTCTTGATTTTGAAGTATATTGACAATGATATGCATATGTTTGAATAATTGAATGATTGCAGTGCTTCTACCATCATTATGTTTTGCTTAGTGTGGTAAATTAGTACCAAGTTAATTCTGTACTATCTGAAAGGCCTGATGATTTGCTTGATATGTATGTGTGAGTGTGTGTATCCACACACTGTTTGGTCTATCAGTTTATTACTTTACATGAAGCACACCATTTAATGACTTTTTAAATTGATGCATTATTAAACTATAAGAGTTTCCCAGGGACGCATATATTATAACTCATCCCTAGAGGACTTATTGTTTTTCTTAATATAAGTGCATAAAAAAAAACATTGTAATATATGACCTACTGTATTAGGTGTAGTACTTAGAATATTAATATGTAGGTTTCTTCAGGTGATGTTATGCTACTTTGATGAACAGGAAAAGACTAGACTTCTCTTATAAAATTTACTATCACAAGTAATTTGAATATTATTTTTTCTAAACTTATTTCTCTGCATCATTGTTTATAGTCTGTGGCCATAAAAATAATAGCAATAATAACTAACATTTATATAGTGGTTTTTAATTTCATAGTGCTCATTAGTACCAACCATGATATAAAAGCCAGTTATTCAGGTATTGGGGATTGAACCCAGGAGCATTGTACCTCCTAGTTACACCCTTAGCTCTATTTTATTTTTATTTTGAAATAGGGTCTCCCTAGGTGGCTGAGAGACTCACTGCTTGCTGAGGCTGCCCTCAAACCTGCAATCCTCCTGTCTCAGCAGGCATGCACCACCATACCCAGCCTGTTAATTTTAAATGAGATCATCTTGTGGTGGAAAGAGCACTGGATCTAGTGTTAGTACTCAAAGTGATTTGCGTGAGTAAGTAACTCAACCTCTGTGATAGTTTCCTTTAGATGATTGAGATAAATAATCTCAAAATTACTTCAAATGCCCCTTTTATCATTAATTTTCTGTTAGTCTATGATTGCAGGAAAATATAAACCATTTTTGATGCCTGGCCGTTAAGATTAAAGATTATTTTTCCCAAGGTTAAGGCCAACTGTAATGACTTATAATTGTTGAAAATGTTATATATATATTTAGTTAGTTAGTTATGGATAGAATTGATGAAGTCACCACTTGATTCTGTATTTACATTTAATAATTGAAATAGTTTCCTATGGCTTATTATTTTGAACTAAAGAAATGAAAAATTTAAAACTCCGTTTTTTTCCTATAATAACAGTGTTCCATAATAATCCCCCCCGCACACCCACACATGCACAAATAAAATTAAAGGCCCTTAATCGTAGAGTTCTGGGAACCTCCTAGTGTGAAGGTATAACTGGCTGTGTACACAGTTGCATTGTATCTGTGTCTGTGATGCCTAGCCCTGACTTCTCTGAAGTTTCAAATATGCTGTGCTGCCTAGTTGACATCTTCATATAAATATTCCAACAGACTCTCAAATTGAGCATTTTTGAAACTGCTCAGTCTTCCTTTCTACATAATAGCTTCTCCTCTTCACTCTCATTTCTCTTAATAACAAACATGACTAGTCTTTTAAAAAATTATTTTATTGGTACATTGGAATTCTGCATCATAGTGAGGTTCAGTGTGTTAAAAACATACATACACATAGCACATCCCACCCTTCTTTCCCCTCTCCCCATACAAGTTACTGAGATGGGTAGTAATACCATCACATATTGCCATAGTATTATTTGAACTGTTTTCTTCTGTAGTCCTCTCTTTCCCCCACCCTAACTCTCACCCATAGCCCCCTTCAGCTACTCTACAGTTCTCTCTCTACATTACTTCCAATCCTTATGTTTCCTGTTTTCTTTCTAGCTTCTAATGATGAGAGAAAACATACCACCCTTGACTTTCTGAGACTGACTAATCTCACTGTAACATCCAGTTCTATCCATTTTCCTGCAAATGACATAACTTTGTTCTTCTTTATGGATAGAATTCCATTGTGTGTATATACCACATTTTCTTTATAATTTCATCTGTTGACGGATACCTGGTTGGTTCCATAATTTGGCTATTGTGAATTGTGCTAGTATAAATATGGGTATGCATGTGTCACTATAGTATTTTGACTTTATTTCTTTCGGAAAGATACCAAGGAATAGTAAGGTGGGTCATATGGGGGTTTCATTTCTAGTTTTTTGAGGAATCTTCAAACTGATTTCCATAATGGTAGTAGTAATTTACAATTCTATCAACAATGTATAAGAGTTCCTATTCCTCACATCCTCTTTAGGACTTGTCTTTGTTTGTTTCTTTTGGTACTAGGGATTGAACTCAGGGGCATTTTACCTCCAAGCTACACCCTCAGCCCTATTTTATTTTTTATTTGGAAACAGGGCCTCGCTAAATTGCTGAGGGTAGCCTTGAACCTATGATCCTCCTGTCTCAGCCTCCCAAAAACTAGGATTACAGGCATGTGCCACCATGCCTAACTTTGTATTCTTGATGATTGCCATTCTAACTAGAGACAGGTAGAATCTCATTGTAGTTTTGATTTGCATTTCCCTGATTACTAGTGATGCTGAATGTTTTTTCATACATTTATTGGACAATTGTGTTTCTTCTTCTGAGAAGTGTTTACTCAGTTCTATTACCTATTATTGGGTGGTGGTGGTTGTTGTTTAGTGTTAAATTTCAACACTAAACATATATATACATATATATTCTATATATTAGTCCTTTATCAGAGAAGGAATAGCTGGCAAAGATTTTCTCCCATTCCGTAGGCTCTCTTTAGGCCCTTGATTATTTCCTTTCTGCACAGAAGCTTTTTAATTTGATGCTATCCCAATTATTGATTCTCAGCTTTATCCCCTGAGCTTTGGGGATCGTATTGAGTAAGTCTGTACTGGTGCTTATATGTTGGAGAGTTGGTCCTATGGTTTCTTCTAGTTGCATAGTTTCTGATCTAATTTCTAGGTCTTTGATCCATCTTGAGTTGACCTCTATGAAGGGTGAGAGAAATCTAGTCTCAGTCTTTTACATATGGATATCCAGTTTTCCCAGCACCATCTGTTGAAAAGGCTGTCTTTTCTCCAGCATGTTTTTGGCTCCTTTGTTGAAAATCACCTGGCTATAAGTGTGCAGTTTTGTGTCCATATCTTCTATTCCACTGATCTATGTGTTTGTTTTTGTGACTATAGCTCTGTAGTATAATTTGAAATCAGGTATTGTGATGCCTCTAGCATGGTTCTTATTGCTCAGAATTGCTTTAGCTATTCTGGATCTTTCTTTTTTCACATGAATTTAGGACTGGTTTTTCTAGTTCTGTGAAGAATGTTATTGGTAGTTTGATAGGGATTGCAGTGAATCTATAGATTGCTTTGGGTAGTATGACCATTTTGATGATGCCAAGAAAGGGGGGTGGGAAAGGTGACTTTCCATCTTTTAAGGTCTTCTTCAGTTTTTTTTCTTCAGTATTATATAATTCTCATTATTGAGGTCTTACCTAAATTTTTTTTTAGTATCTAATTTTTATTGATGTGAGTTTTATAAATAAGCAAATGAACAAATTTAAATGAACATTGTCATTTGAATTTCTTTGAATTATAAGAAAAAGTATTCCTATGTTTTTTTAACCATTTAAAAATGTCAAATCTGCCGGGCGTGGTGGCGCACGCTTGTAATCCCAGCATTCGGGAGGCTGAGACCGGAGGATCCGGGTTCGCGGCCAACCTCAGCTATCTAGTGAGGCCATCTGCAACTTAGTGAGACTCGGTTTCAAAATAAAGAATAAAAATGTCAAATCCATTTTTAATTCATGAGCTATACAGAAACAGGCAACAGACTGGATTGGCTTATGGGCCTTACTTTGTGACAGACCCCTACAGCCCTGCATAATGCACAAAAATAAGAAAGGGAAGCAAAGGTGGCTGCACACTTCAAAAGCTTATTTTAAATAGCAAGGTATGGTGGCACACACCTGTAATCCCAGCTACTTGGGAGGCCGAGGTAGGAGTATCACAAGTTCCAGGCCAACCTGGGCAGCTTAGTAAGATCCTATCTCAAAATAAAAAATAAAAAGGACTGGGAATGTAATTCAGAGGTACAGCACTTTCTTTCCTAGCATGGATAAAGCCCTGGGTCCAGTCCCCAGCACAGCTAGCAAATAAATACATAAATCTACATTATCAATATGTAAAAAGGCCTGTATGAACTTAAAAGATACTAGGTAGGGCAGGACATGCTTTAATCCCAGTACTTGGGAGGCTGAGACAGGAGGATTGCAGGTTCACAGCTAACCTCAGCAACTTAGTGAGGCCCTCTGCAATTTAGTGAGACCCTGTTTCAAAATAAAAAAAGTAAAATAGGACTGGGAGTCTATCTCAGAGATAAAACGCCCCTGGGTTCAATACCCAGTCACTCTCACACACACACACACACACACACACACACACACACACACACACACACACAACACATCAACTAGGTATAGGTGCTCAGCACACAAAATAAAAAGGTAAAAAAAACAAAGTGAGAATTTAACATAAATAATACACTTTTTTTTTAAGTTGCTGAGTTTTTGTTTTCTGTTTTGTAATAGAAATGAACTTTGGAGAAGAATGATGGATTTCACCGGTTAGTATGATCAGTGGTGGCTTTAACAGATTTTTTTGTTTTGATAGTGCTTTACTCTTTCTGAAAAGCATGTTAAGAAGTGTGTCAACTTACATATTCTTTATACATCCCCTTATTTAGAGCTGTAAGTACAGCTGCTTAGATCAAATAGAAGTCATTAGAAAACCAAAGGTGGTAAGTTACACTTTTCCCTTTACAGCCATAGACCATGTCTGACACTTTGGCAGCTCTCAGAATGTTTCACACTCTGTTGGAAAGCCATAAAAACCATTCACAGATCAGACTGAAGAGTTTACATGATTATAGTTTATTTTCAGCAGCTAAAGTTTTATTGCCTATTTTGGCCTCAGTTTTCATTCTTTTTCTTTTTTTTGTACTGGGGATTGAACCCAGGGTCATTCTCCCTCCAAACTATACCCCCAACCCTATTTTTCATTCTTGGCTGGCTGCAAACCTGCTATCCTCCTGTTTCAGCTTCCCAAGTATTGGGATTACAAACATGTGCCTAGTTTGGACCTTAGTTTTCTAATTTTTATTATTATTATTATTATTTTTTGAGGTACTGGGGATGGAACCCAGGGACATTCTACCTCCGAGTTACACCCCCAGCCCTATTTTTTATTCTTTTTTTTTTTTTTTTGCGGTGCTGGAGATTGAACTCAGGGGCATTCTACCTCCGAGCTACACCCCCAGCCCTATTTTTTATTCTTTTTCTTTTGAAACCAAGTCTCACTAAATTGCGGAGTGCCTCACTAGGTAGCTGAGGCTGGCCGCGAACCCGGATCCACCGGTCTCAGCCTCCCGAATGCTGGGATTACAAGCATGCGCCACCACGCCCAGCTTATTTTTTTTTCTTTATTTTGAAACAGGGTCCCTCTAAGTTGTGGAGGGCCTCACTAAGTAGCTGAGGTTGGCGGCGAACCAGGATCCTCCTGTCTCAGTCTCCCAAGTACTGGGATTACAAGCGTGTGCCACCACACCGGCTTCTAATTTTTAATCAAAAAATTATGATCTCACTTTTGTTCCCAATATTATGATATGCTAAGGGCTAAAATAAGACAGTGACTTTTGAAGGCATTACACACATCCTGGAAGGATTCATGAGTAGTAGTAGTAAGATTTGAGTGGATAAGACTTCAGCTTAAAGTATTTGGAGGAGGCTTTTCAAAATGTGACTGTCAGACCCTGCAGCATCAGTAACTCCTATGAACTTGTAATAAATATAATTTGGGGGCCTATAAGACCTCCAGATTCCAAAGCAAATCTCAGAGAGTAGATTCTAGGAATGTTTGTAGCAAGTTCTCCTGCTGATTCTTTGGCATGGCAAAGTTTGAGAAGCGCTGTTCTAGGTCTCAAGTATTTGTACATTGAACTGATTTTTATTTTATTTTATTACTTTGTGTGTGTGTATGTGTGTAGGAATGATGAGTGACTTAAAGAAGTGAGAGGTCATACCAAGTTGATAATATAAATGCCCCGTTCAAAGATTTGGGGTTTCTTTTGGAGAATAGGGCCACTGAAAAATTTGATTAGAGAAAGTATAAAAGTTAATTAGTAAGGTTGGCATAATGGTTGGAATATAGAATACACTCAAATGGGATACTTCTAAAGCAGTGCTTCTTAAAGACATGTTATTTAAAGATGGTTCTCATGACTGGTATTGGTATCAATCACCTGAGAACTTGTTGGAATTACAGAAACTCAGTCACCATCTCAGACCAAGTGAAACTGAATCTGTAGTTTAACAAAATCCCAATCTCAATTATATTTATATTAAAGATTGAAAAGACCTAGCTAACTGCATAGTCTGTGGGCCACCTACATTGGAATCACCTGTAAAAATAGAATTGGAATCACCTTTAATAGTCCCCACTCCAAATCTACTTAATATGACTGTCAAGCTACCCAGCTTTTTACACCATTTGAAAACTTTGTGCTGAAACAGTGGTTCTAATGATGGCTGCACAGAAACGTCATACCAATATAATTCAAATCTCTGAAGGTGGATCCCACACACTTATATTTTAAAGTTTTCCAGATGATTCCAGTGTATAGCCAGCGTACTAGAGGAAGCAAGAGTTGTGAGATTATTGTACTAATTCTGGTGTGAGCTGATAAAGTACTTGGATTTCAGTGGGGTTGTTAGAGATGGAAAGAATGAAGCAGCAATAAGGGACATTGCTAAAAGCCAGTAGCCTTTGGGGGCATAACAAGGCAAAGGAGAAGAAGGTTTAAAAGATGATGGCTTTAAAATAATAATATTGACAAAGGTGAGGTTAGGATATGGTTTTCTCTCAGATTTTTCCATGTTTTCTATAATACTCTTTCACATCTATAATTAGATTAAAATAAATAGGCATGATTTTGAACTTGAATAACTTCGAAGACTGTCAACAATTACCAGACAGTTGAAAGTGAAATGAAGTGGAGGAATTGGTTGGAAAGGATAGTATCCTTTTATTTATTTTTTATTTTTTATTTTTTTTGAAGTACTGGGGATTGAACTCAGGGGCATTCTACCTCTGAGCTACATCCCCGGCCCTATTTTTTTTTTTTTTTTTTCAGTACTGAGGATTGAACTCAGTGGCACTCTACCTCCGAGCTACACCCCCAGCCCTATTTTTTATTCTTTATTTGGAAACAGGGTGTCACTAAGTTGTGGAGGGCCTCACTAGGTAGCTGAGGCTGGCCGCGAACCCAGATCCTCCAGTCTCAGCTTCCCAAATGCTGGGATTACAAGCGTGCACCACCACGCCCGGCTCAGTATCCTTTTATTTAGAAGGATGTATATATAGGTCTTACATTATCCACATGAAATTGTAGTAGGCAGGTGTGTTAACTAGCATTTCATTGCTATGACCAAAGTGCCTGATTATTTTGGCTCACAGTTTCAGAGGTTGCGTCCATGATTGGCTGGCTCCTAGGAGGAAACATCAAGGCAGCAGAGTGTAACAGATGAAAGCTGTTCATAGCAGCTAGGAAGTGGGAGGTGGGGCATCTGGAGGCTTGGGGGGGGGGTGAGACCAGAAGTATGCATAGTCCCTAAGGCCTTGCCCCCAGTGACCCACCTCCAGCTATGTCCACTTCTGAACTTAGCTGCATTGGATACAAGACTTCCAACACATGAGCTCTTTGGGAGACATTCTAGATCCAAACTATGACAGCAGACTATTGAAAATTAAGACTAAATGTTCGAGAATAAAGAATATTGATTTGGAGCCATACGTGGTGAAACACACCTGTAATCTTAGTACTTGGGAGACTGAGACAGGAGCATCATAGATGTGATGCCAGTCCCAGCAACTTAGATCCTCTGCATGGAATGAGACCCTGTTTTAAAATAAAAAATAAAATAGGTCTGGGTGTCTAAAACCTCAGAGATAGAATATCCCTGGGTTCAATCCGCAGTTCCAAAAAAAAGAGAATATAAATTTGTAATTGTTACCTACAGAGTTGACAACTAAAAGCAAGGTAATGTACTTGAATTCTTCAGTTAAAAACTTGGTCAAACTGGTGTATAAATCCATGTCTACTGCTTATTAGCTGGGTAACTTTGTTGAAGTTTCTTTGCTTTTTTGAGATGCCCATTACATGGATGTGTAATATTATATGAGCATGTGTATTTAAAGTGCTTAGCATGGTGCCTGGCACTTAGAAAGCAATAATACATGGGAACCTTTACTATATTTTTATATGACTGAATCATATAAAAGAATCTGTATGATTGTCAAACTGTTCTTCAGAGTCATTCTAGATTTTCTGTCTTTACTTATGTCTTCACAAACATAGTGGGGAATGTGTGTGTGTGTGTTGGGGGGGATAATGGGGATTGAACCCAGAGACACTCTGCCTCCGAGCTAAATCTCTAGCCCTTTTTATTTTTTGTTTTGAAACCAGGTTCATTAGATTGCTGAGTGTCTTGCTAGTTTGCTAAAGCTATCTTCAAACCTGCAAACCTCTTGTCTCAATTTCCCAAGTACTCGGATTATAATCGTGCATACAACAGGGAATTTTGAACCTTTGGCCCTTTAAAACAAGATACTTCTGCAAAACCAGCAGGAATCTCAATAATAAATAAGTCACAGCATTATTCCATGTCTTTGAGCCAAAGAGAGATTGTGATAAAATATTTACTCAACTTGTTCATCAGTAGCTATTTCCATCACTTTTTTTTTTTTTTTTTTTTTTTTTTTTTTTTTTGCGGTACTAGGGATTGAACTCAGGGCATTCTACCTCCGAGCTATACCCCCAGCCTTATTTTTTATTCTTTATTTTGAAACCGAGTCTCACTAAGTTGCGGAGTGCCTCACTAGGTAGCTGTCCGCGAACCCGGATCCTCCGGTCTCAGCCTCCCAAATGCTGGGATTACAAGTGTGTGCCACCATGCCCAGCTCTATTTCCATCACTTATTTTGAGGAATATTGAAAATAGCTTTGCCTCAGTGACTTGCTCATCCTAATTTCATTTTAGTCTTTCACAAGATAACAAATGATACAAGTGAATATTTTGTCTGCCATGTACCCAGCTACTAGTAGTTCCAGAAATCGTACTAGCACTGTCTTCCTTGCTTAAGAAAGATTTATAGATCTTATAAGAAATCTTTAAAGCATTGAATAACCAAACATTCATTCATTCATTCATTCATTCATTCATTCCGTGTTTCTGGGGATTGAACCTGGGGCTTTCTACCTCTGAACTATACCCTCAGACCTATTTTATTTTTTATTTTGAAACAAGGTCTCGTTAAATTGTGGGAGAGGGGTCTCACTAAGTTGCCGAGGCTGGCTGTGAACCTGCAATCCTCCTGTCTCAGCCTCCCAAGTACCAGGATCACAGGAGTACACCACCATGCCCAGCTCTTTGTTTATACATGCATGCATACATACATGGGATTGAACCCAGTGGCAGTCTACCCCCAAGCTACACCCACAGCCCCATTTTATTTTTTGAAGCAGAGTCTTACTAGGTTGATGAGAATCTAACTACTTGCTGAGGCTGTTCTTGAACCTCCAATCCTCCTTTCTCAGCTTCCCAAGTACTAGGATTACAAGCATGTGACACCATGCCCAGCTACAGTTTTTTTGTTTGTGTTGCTTGTTTGTTTGTTTTGGTACTCTGAATTGAACCCAGAGGCATTCTGCCTCCAAGTTATACCCCCAGCCTGATTTTAAATAGCCTAAAATAACTTGTCGTTTAAATCTGTGGTTGCATGTTTTTTGAAGAAAATCTTTTTTAGCTTTTAGTAAAACATGGAGGAGACTTGTTTGCCGAGAATGAAAATAAAGATACTCCTTGTGATTGTGCTGAAAAGCAACACCACAAAGATTTAGCCCTCAACCTGGAATCTCAAATGGTATTTTCACGGGATCCCGAGGCTGAAGAAATAGAAGCTGAGTATGCTGCATTAGACAAACGAGAGGTAAGGTTTTTATTTTTTTAAGTTAAATGTTTTTAGTTAAAAGATAATGTCAAAACTAATTTTAGGTTTTAGATTAAATTTTATATTTTTCTTCGTTAAAAGTCTGTGGCCATTTTTACAATATGTTAAATATCTTCATATTTATCTATAGCAACTAATATAAAAATACATTTTTGAAACTTGAGTGTGGGGTATTTTCTCTAACATATGAATATGTTTACTTACATATAAATAGAGGTGCTGATGTCTAATATAAGTCCTGTCCACTCCTACTATAAGGCTCTATTCTTCCTATTGATTAGTCTTCCTTTCTTTCAGATTGCTTTTGTCAACAAATGTGCTTTGGTAATTCCCATCTTAAAAATAAAACAAAAACAAACTAATAAGAAAACAACCATGCACCATTCTTGACCAGCCTTCTCCCCTTTTCACTGATGCCCAATATCCCTGATCTTGATGAGAGAAACAAAATATAATAATTGTCTATACATACCTACTTCCTCACCTCTGATCACTTTTCCGCCCACTGCATTATTACTTTCTTCTGTGACAAAATTACTCTTGTCTTGGAGTAACATGTTGTCAAAGTTGGTAGGTACTTTTCTCTCCTCCTCTTACTTGAATTTCTCAGCACCAGTTGACACATTTGACCCTTCTTAGTGAAACACTCTTCCCTTGGCTTCAGGGACAGTAATCTCTTCTGGATTCCATATCTCAATTAACATTCCTTCTAATGTAACAGTTCTTCAAGCATAAAGATGGCAGGTGCCCTTGATTGCTCATATCTTAACCATCACATCCAAACCATCAGGATCCTGTTCATTTTACCTAACATGCAGCCTAAATCTGGTTGTTCTTCCCAATTTCTGTTCCAATCTCCCAGACCCTACCACACTCATTTCTTATCTGAGTTCTTGTCATAGTTTTTTTTTTTTTACTGATCTCCTTGCCTCCATTCTGGTCCTTTTAAAATCCATTATTTTTAATTTTTTTGTGATACTGGGTTTTGAATTCAGGGAGATTCTACCTCTGAACTATACTCCCAACCTGATTTTATTCTTTTATTCTGAAACAGGGACTCACTAAGTTTCTGAGGCTGATTGCGAACCTGTGATCCTTCTGTCTCAACCTCCCAAGTACTGGTAATGCAAGCATGCGCCACTACGCGAGGCTTTAAAAATCCATTTTATACATAGGAGCCAGAGTGACATTTTTATACTTACATTATGTCACTTAAATCATTTAGTGATGTGGTTAACTTAAAATAATTTATGACTACTTAATTTTTTCTCCAAGAAATCATTTAATTTAGTTTATAATTATATTAGTAATTAATAGAATCTGGTTTTACTAATTAATAGAACTTAACATCTTGGAGGAGAAAAAAAATTAGTACAGGGTGTCACTAAGTTGTGGAGGGCCTCACTAGGCAGCTGAGGCTGGCCGCGAACCCGGATCCTCCAGTCTCAGCCTCCCAAATGCTGGGATTACAAGCGTGTGCCACCACACCCGGCTAAGATCATATTATATATTGAATTCTAATAAAACTATTTTTTCAACTTTACGATATATCATGAACATCTTTCCCAAGTTAGAATGTATTTAACCTTTTTTTTTCCTTCTGATGAACATTTAAATAATCTAGATATCTTATCTTTCCAGCCTAAGATATCTTTTTGATTCATTTAATGATCCGGACTGTGCATAATATATCCTATAACTTCTTTGCACATTCTAATTTAGTCCTTTTTACTAAGTAAATAATTAGTTTATAATTGGATGTAGAATTTTTTAATCCTAACATCCAACAAAACTGAGTTACTGCTCTGCCAGACACAGTTTTAGGTGTATGGAGGTAACATTGAGGAACATAGAAGCACCTATCATCTAGGTATTTATATTTCAGGAGAAAGAGAGAAACACACATAGAAGTTTCAGAAGTAAATAAGCATGTAACTTAAAAGAGTGGTAACTGTTATAAAGAAATAAAAACAAGAATGATGCCTGGGGAGACAACATGACAGCCTCTGAGTAAAATGAAGGAAAAAGTATTATGCAGTATGCTGCTATAAAGGCTCATTTTAAGACTCTTCCATTCCCCAGGCTACAACTTAGGAAGGCTCAAGGTTCTTTGGCTGGCAAGGAACTCAAATTGTTAGACATTGCTTTAACTGGCTACCCTGGTGAGAAGGTTTAACCTACTCTGCCCTGTAGTAGCATTTGCCTTCCTGTTAGATGAAATTGTAGGTCAGGGTAGCCTAAGTCTTCATACCCAGACAAGAATAGCTGAATAATGAGAAAGGATACTGGAATGAAAGACTTTTTCTGGCTACTTTTCCCTCTCTTCCTCCCAGATTGGGATTATGGGAAATTAAAAATATACCCTGTCCTAAGTGTCTTTCACATCTTTTAAAAGTTTAACAGTTAAAAATATATTTGGGAAAATAAGTACTCTTTTTTTTTTTTTTTTTTCAAATGAGCCTTTTACCTATACAATCAGTGGGAGGAGTGCTATTTTCATTGTTGAAAAATAACAAAAACAAATACTTCTGTACTTACTTTAGTCACAGCCTTTCTGAAACAAATTTTGAAGAAACTGTCACTTTTTTACATGAGATAAGAGTAGTCCTGTTTAAGTGTTAGGTTGTTTCTCACCTCTGCAGTGGTCTTTTGGTAGTACTGGTATGCACTGACACAGAAGAGGTGCTTTTATTCACTGTTTCTTCTTTATTTTGTTTCCTTTCTCTTTCTTTATATCAGTACTGACTCCTTTGAAGGTTATTGCTTGTTTGAATTTAATCTGAAAATAGAAGCAGTTTTATCTTTGCAGCAGGAAAAAGAAAGGCACCTTCATTTTAATCCAGGTGCCCACTTGGGGCTGAGCAGTGTATTGAAATGCTTCACATGACCCAATTACAGTTCTGCTGCAGAGATCCAGAGTGAATATGCTATGTGTTCATGAAGGCAGGATATCTTTGTCCTTCATGAACTATTTTTTTTACATTAATAATAATTTAGTTTAAAACTAGATGCACTTAAAAACTTACTCTGTTCGGATTGCTTTACATTATCCCTTCTTTCTTAATATCTAAAATAAAAAATCTTTTAATACATTATGTCAGAATTGCAAGGAAAGTAATTTTTTCCCATTAGTTGTACTAATCTGTGAAGTCATAATTAAATTACACCATTTCTCTACTTAATTGGCTCAACATGAATGAAGTAAAATGTTGGCTAATCTGAGAAAGAACATTTGGAAAATGAGTCCAGGAAATACACAATTGCTGGCATTGGTTGGCATACAGGAAAGCTTCTGATTTTTGAAGATTGATTTTGTATCCAGATACTTTGCTGAATTTGTTGATCAGTTCTGTAAGTTTTTTGGCTGACTTTATTGGGTCTTCTAAGTATAGTATCATGTCATCTGCAAAGAGGGATAGTTTTAGTTTTTCTTTCCCTATTTTTACCCCTTTGATTTCCTTCTCTTGCCTTATTGCTCTGGTTAGAGTCTCAAGTACTATGTTGAACAGAAGAGGTGATAATGGACATCCTTATCTTGTTCCTGTTTTTAGTGGGAACTCTTGCAGTTTTTCTCCATTTAATATGATATTGGTTGTAGGCCTATTGTATATTGCCTCTATGATTTTGAGGTATGTTCCTTCTATTCCGATTCTCTGCAGTGCTTTTAGCATGAATGGGTGTTGGACCTTGTTAATTGCTTTTTCAGCATCAATTGAGATGATCATGTGATTTTTGTCTTTGAGTCTGTTTATGTGGTGTATTTTTTTCGTATGTTGAACCAGCCTTGCATCCCTGGGATGAACCCAACTTGGTCATGGTATCTAATTTTCTTGATGTGGTTTTGAATGCACATTGCTAGTATTTTGTTTAACAGTTTTGCATCTAAGTTCATCAATGATATAGGCCTCTAGTTTTCTTTTCTTGAGCTGTCTTTATTTGGCTTTGGTATTAATGTGATGTTGTCTTCATAGAAAGTGTTTGGGAGGGTCCCATTTCTTTCTATTTCACAGAATAGTTTGAGGAGTATTGGGATTAGCTCTTCTATAAATGTTTTATAAAATTCACTTGGAAAACCATCTGGCCCTGGGCTTTTGTTTGATGGTAAACTTTTTATTGCTGTTTCTATTTCTTTGATTTTTATTGGTTGATTTAAGTTTTCTATATCTTCTTGACTCAATTTAGGAAGGTTGCATGTATCAAAAAATACTCTAGTTGCTGAGGCAAACAAAGGTACCAGAAATCCCAAGTCTAGACTTGAAACACATTTTCTAGAATCAATGCAATACATAGTATATAACTTCTAAAATGAGTACTATAGATTTAACTATTAAAGGATTTTTATTTTCACCTATAGCATACTTAAGGACCAACTCACTGCAACTTTGCTAACATTAAATATTATCTCTTTTTCTAACCTTTTTTGCTGGAGGATTTGTATCTTTAAGGGTGTTGCTGTTTTATAACTTAAAAAGCTTACTGATACCTGGGTGTGGTGGTGCCTGCTTGTAATCCCAGTACTTGGGAGGCTGAGACAAGATGATCACAGGTTTACAGCCAGCCTCAGCAACTTAGTGAGGCCCTGTTTCAAAATAAAAAGAATAAAATAGGGCTGGGGGTGTAGCTCGGAGGTAGAATGCCCCTGGGTTCCATTCCCAGTACCAACAACAACAAAAAGCTTACTGATTGTTACAAATTTCTATATGTTAAAAGCAATATACTTTTTTGTTTGTTTGTTTGTTTGTTTGTTTGTTTGTTTAAATCTTGGCAGATTTTTATGTGGTCAAGTCTGCCAATTTTTTTCTGTCCTTGATATACTCGGGTTTTTTGTTTTGTTTTGTTTTGTTTTGTTTGTTTTTATGTATCCTGCAAGATATTTAAGGATTAGGAAGTTGATGATATTAACTCAGAAATTAGCCTTGGTGAATAGTCTTAGCCACATGGAATTAAGTAAGAATTGATGAAATTATTACCATGATACTAAAAAAAAAGGCAAAAAAATAAAAACAGTATCTGATTGTAAAATATTTGTAAATCAACTATAAGGGTGAGGTTGGTTTAACTGCTGAGAATTCTCTGAGAACTATCATAAATGCTGCCAGAGAATGTCCTCACTCTTGTTTTTCTAATAAAAATATTTGAGAATTTCTATTGCTTTTTAAATTGTGATCTTTAGTTCTGTGTTTACTGAAATAAGCTAGTTACTATTTGGTTGTTCAGTGACTGAAACTGCTTTAAGTGAACACACATATATTCACACACAATTGATATGCAAAGAGAATAGACTGGATAAAAATAACATGAGAGCCAAATATAGTGGCGCACACTTGTAATTCTAGTATTTGGGAGGCTGAGAGAGGAGGTTCACAGGTTTGAGACCAGCCTCAACAACTTAGTGAGACCCTCAGCAACCTAGTAAGACCCTGTTTTAAAACAAAAAATAAAAAGGGCAAAGAGCTAGGGATATAGCTCAGAAGTGGAATGCCCCTGGGTTCTATCCCAGTAAAAACACACACACACACACACGCACACACACACACACACACACAAAATAATGATAATAACATGAGAACTGTAATAATTATTATTGCTTAGTGATGTGATTATAAGTTTTTATTTCAAATGCTTTTTTTTTAATATAATCCAGATTTGTAAAACTATAAGATATGGTGGTCTTGCCATTATGGTGTAATAATTTTATTTTTAGGATAATAAAGTACATGAGCCCCAGCATCTGCTTTCCAGTTTAAGAGACTTGTGAAAGGGTGGTTTGAAGTCTATGAATGTAGAACCTAAAAAAGCTTCGTGAACTTCCATACTGAATTGAAAATGAAAAATTAAATAAATTATAATCATATACATTTGTTTATAAGTATTTTGACATATTTTAAGACTATAATAGTCAATTTAACTTTCTCTTCTTTTCAAAGCCATATGAAGGATTAAGGCCTCAGGATCTTCGTAGATTGAAAGATATGCTGATCGTGGAAACTGCAGACATGCTTCAGGCTCCTCTATTTACCGCTGAAGCTTTACTTCGAGCTCATGGTAATGAAAGAAATGTCATATTCTTCTAATCACACTACTGTCCTGTAAACTTTTCAGAGTTAAAAGATAGCTGGTTTGGTATTTTAATAAAAACAAAATGGTTTGTTAAACAGGCCTAAGGTGTTTTGGGGTCAGTGGTTACTCCAATAGCCATCATCCTCATAACATTTTGTATTTTGAGGCATAAAGTGGCTATAAATCAGAGGGAAAATTAAGTATTTCTCTTTCAAATCGAGCTACTAAATCAACTTACAGTTACATTTTAGAAATGTATCTGATTTGAGCATGACTAGGTGTTAGAATCCATCATGCCAGTCCTTTCAACAGTAATTTTTGTTGAAGTCATTCACTTACAATATTGTAGTAGTTCAATAAATGCCTAAGAATTGTATTATTTCATCAATTGTGTTTATTTTATGTAAAAGCAGGTTCTTAACCACTACATGCACAAAATGACAGAAAAGACTATACAATCCCTTTTAAGGATTCTCTTTTTGCTTTTTGTTTCTTTTTAAAGACATAACCATGTTTACTTAGGAAAAGTTTTCCTAACTGCTGAGCTTGTTTGTTTTATGATTGGAGATTGAACCTAGAGGCATGCTACCTCTGAACTACATCCCCAGCCCTATTTTTTTTTTTTTTTAATTTTGAAACAGGGTCTCACTACGTTGTGAAAGTCATTGTGAAGTTACTGAGGCTGTCTTGGAACTTGTGATCTTGTCTCAGCCTCCCAAGTACTGGGATTACAGGTGTGCACCACTATTCCTGGCTCTGTGATTCTTAAGATAGCTGTTTTAGATATTGTCAGATACTGGGTTGGACCTTGTCATTGCACACTCAATATTTGACAAATTGGCTGGTGTTAAAAATAGTATTTTCTAATTTAAAAACATTTTTAAAAAGAGAAAGAAAAGCCGGGCGTGGTGGCGCACGCTTGTAATCCCAGCATTCGGGAGGCTGAGACCGGAGGATCCGGGTTCGCGGCCAGCCTCAGCTACCTAGTGAGGCACTCCGCAACTCAGTGAGACTCTGTTTCAAAATAAAGAATAAAAAGGGGCTGGGGGTGTAGCTCGGAGGTAGAATGCCCCTGAG
>PVLC010026397.1:0-22752 GCA_004027655.1 Graphiurus murinus | reverse complement strand
TGATTACTATGTGACGTGGTGAACCTCTTCTTTGGTCTTGTCTTGAGGGAGTTCTGTATGTTTCCTGAACCTGTGTGTCGACTTCTCTTTCTATGTTTGGAAAATTCTCTGTTATTATTTCTTTGAAGAGATTGTTTATTCCATAAGTTTCAACTTCTAATCCCTCTTCTATGCCTATTATTCTTAGGTTAGCTCTTTTGAAATTGGCCCAGATCTCTTCCATGTCCAATTCATATTGTCATATTTTTTTTTTCTAAGTTATGCACTATAGATTCATTTTTGGAGTGGTCATCCTCTAGGAGTGATATTCTATTTCCCATGTGATCTAATCTGCTGTTTATAGTTTGTATTGAGGCCTTCATTTCGATTATTTCATCTTTCATTTCCTTCAGTGCTTCTCTTTGGTTTCTTTTCAGGTCGTCGAATTCTTTGTTTATTTCTTCCTTTATTTCTTCCTTTAATTATTTCCAATTTTCCCTGCTTTCTTTCTGAAAATTCTGTATCATTTCTAGTATTAGAGATCTGAATTGTTCTTCTGGTAATCTCTGCCATTCTGGGTTGGTGAGGTCTGTTATTGAGGGGTTGTTGGTAGCTCATTGTTTCTTTGTTGTTTTTCCTTCCCATGGTTTCCTTGCTCTTGAGTTTATATCTGTCAGGAGAATCTGGTAGTGAATATAGAGTTTTGAGTGTGGAAGTATGAGATGGCCTTGGTATGAGACAGGAAAAAGAGGAAAAAAAAAGAGAGAAGGTAAAGTGTTGAGGAGAGGAATATAGATGGGGGGAAAGTTTGTAAAAGGGATAAGGAAGAGATTCAACAACCTAAGCAAGTAATTACAAAGCAAGTAATCATCCAAACAAACATAAAAAAATCAAGGCATTACAAATAAAAACAGGATAACAACAGATACAACTTAATACTAAAAAAAACAAAAAACAAAACAAAACAAAAAAAAAAGGACCCCGAAGTCTAAAAACAGCAACCAGACACTAAAACGGACACTGCTAGTTCATAAGTGTCAAGCTTAAATTTTTAAATTTTCGAGTGTGTCTCTGGGATTTTAATTTTCTCTGTCAATGCAGGCAGGGGGTTTTGATAGTGTCCCCTGCATCTTGGAGGTGCAGACTTACATATCCATGCTGCTTGGCCTGTTTCTCCTCCGGTCCGCTGAGGGGCGCCAGAGGTCACTGCCCGGCTGCATAGTTGACAGGAAGTTGGCTGGGTGGGGCTGGTAGCAAGATGGCCGCCGGTTCGTGGTGGGAGCAGCCTCCCCTCTTCCTCCTGGGCTTTTGTTCAGCGCCTCTCATTGCCCCAATCACATTTCATCCCCTCTGGTTCACTTTCCTTCTGTCAGGGAACTGTGTCCACGACAGCCCTACTTCAAGCTCTGCTGTGTAGATAGTCACCGTTCCCTCTCTGCAGCGGCGCGCACCGGGGTAGGGCCGCCGGGGCAGTGCCGCAGGGGCTTACGCTTTTTGTCCTGTCCCACGCGTTCCAGTCACTGTGGCTGTTTTGGGGGTCCACGCCTGCATAGAGTGTATGGTCCTGGGGGTGCTCGCTCCACCCCTGCCTGGTCACTGTCTGGAGTTTGTAGCTTATGGCTTCTGGATGATCACCACAGCTCCCAAGTCCCGGCTCCACAGCTGGACTTGTCAGCACCGGCACCGCGGCGCAAGGCGCCCACCCCAGGGTGCGGCGGCGGACTTCCTTGGCCAGCCTACTCCGCTTTCTGTGCTTTTTTGAAGTTGAGGTTCGAATATCACCTTTTTTCATTGCTATTTCTTTCGGCTAAAAGGCTCTTTTTATGGTATATGGAAATCACAGCGCCTGGGAAAGGTTGTTTCACTCAGACGCCATCTTGGATTTTTTTTTCCACTCCACCCTTTTGGAATTAACGGCCTGATGTGTAAAATATTGGACTTGACCAGAAGGTCCATGTCACCTCTCCTAGCTCTAACATTATTTGATTCTATGTTGTGACTAGCATACAACTAAGCGGCAGCATTAGCAAGTACTTTTGTGCATGTACTGCAGCAGCAATCATAATAGGTTATAGCCCTGATCCTAAAATCATCTTACTAAAGTCCAAGTGCTAGAAAATATCCTTTAATTTGTTATAACAAAACATACAAGTCCCTTATTTATCCCTCTGACATCAGATTTCTTCCTCAACTTCCATTCCAACACTCATGTATCAAATAATTCATTTCCAAAAAATTATTCTTACAAACAAGAAGAAATACTTACTCATTACTTAAAATTCTGGAAGGTCTTCTTGGGGCACAGAGGATCAAATTATCTTCTAAAACTTTGTCAGAGATTCTGTCTATATTCCTCTAATTTCTCATGATCCCTGCCCCCAGGCGCAAAAACAACACACACACACACACACACACACACACACACACACACACACACCAACTTATCTAATTCTTTCAGATATTGTGTATTTTCTTTCTAGAATTGTTCATTAGAATTTGTGGAAGAACCACAAATTCTTTAAAAGCTGTAAGCTCTTTTGTTTGATTTTTTCCCCCTAAGAATTCTTTTAGGCTTCTAGGCATCTCAGAGTTAGAGTTGGTAGGGACCTCGAATGCACTTATATTCAGTGAGGGTTCAGTCCTCACTGAGGGCATGGGAGAGTAGTCCTTTGATAGCAGCCCAGGAAGCTTCAGTGACAGGGGAAAAGGAATCTGGTGGGTGATACAGACTTCTTATGCTAGATTTACTAAAGAAAAAAAAATCGTTGTGTTCATAATAAGTGTAAATTTTTATTCAGTGGAGCATGTGCTTTGACAAAATCTCTTTTCTTGTTGTTCTTATATTTTTATTTTTGCAGGTAAAGCTGGTAAAATGCTATCATTTTATTCAAGTTAAAGAGTGCTTATCGAATGAAAAAATCAGAGGTAAAACCACAGATACTTTACTCTGGGAACTTTATCCTTTACATTTTACATTATCACTTATTCAAAAAACATTAACAAATTGAGCATTTGAGTGATTGACACTGTCTTTAAAGTGCCAAGGTAAATGAGTCCTGCTTCTGATTTCAGGAACCTATGGACTATTGAAAATATAAATAGGTAACAACAATGATATGCTCTATACTATTAGAAATAAAGTTACAATTGGGATTTTATTAGATGAAGAGAAATGTTTTTACTAAATGTAGAGCCCTGAATAGAGAATTAAATATGTATTTGGTTTATTCTAAAGGAAAAAAGGCAATGTTTTTATTTAAAATAAACAAATTCAGATCCATGTGAACTAATCATAATTAATATTCTTAAAATATTAGTCCTGAAAATTTACTCACCAGACTCTATAACTTCCTGAATTCTTACATTTCAGGACTAGTAATATATTATCCTAGAGAATACCAGTGGATATCACATGTAGATGAAGGATTTGAGAGCACACAATGCTCATGAATGGGAAAAGTCACAATTTTATTGTGGATGTTTAAAAAGAGAAGGAAAAGAGTTTTGATTTTAGAATATAAAACAATCCGTTGGTCTGCATATTCATTGTAGTACTTTTTTTTTTTTTTTTTTTTTTTTGCATTACTGGGGAAAAAACCCAGGGGCATTCTACCTCTGAGTTACACCCCCAGTCCTATTTTTAATACTTTATTTTGAAATAAGGTCTCACCAAGTTGCCGAGGGCCTCACTAAGTAGCTGAGGCTGGCTGTGAACCTGTGATCTTCCTGTATCAGCCTACCAAATACTGGAATTACAAGAGAACTCGACCACGCCTGGATTAATTGTAGTACTTTCAAAGGAAAAAAGTGCTAACTCAGTAAAATTGTAAATCTAGATTACTTTGATTTCAAACATTTTAAAGAAATGAAGTATATTAAAATATCTTCAACTTGTTCTCTTCAGATTTAGACTAAACAACATCCAAAATATTAACAGTGAAATCTTAGAACCTACCCCATGTTCTTCTAAGTTTAAATAACAGTGAAATCTTAGAAACTACCCTATATTCTTTGTTTTTTGTTTGTTTGTTTTGTTTTTATTTCTTGTGGTACTAGGAATTGAATCCAGGGGCATTCTACCTCTGAGCTACACTCCCAGCCCTATTTTATTTATTCATTTATTTATTTTGAAACAGAGTCTCACTAAGTTGCTGAGGCTGGTTGTGGACCTGCGATCTTCCTGTCTCAGCCTCCCAAGTACTGGGATTACAGATGTGTGCCACCTTGCCTGGCTCCCTATATTCTTTTAAGTATAAAAATTAGGTGGAATTTCATTTAGATTACTATCTTAAAAATATTGATTATTGTTATCATTCAAAAATAAACATAATGTAGATATTACTGTTATAGAATCAGATATGCATTCTTGAGAAACCTTGTATCAAACAAAATTACACACTAAGAACCACAGAGTTTATGGGAAATGTAGACCACTTGAACTATAAAATGAAAGAAACAAAATGCTAAAAAATGACAGTCCCAGCAAAAATACTAGAATGATTAAATATTTACTGAAATTTGCAGCAAGAAGCCATTTTAATTTCTTCAGGTAGCCCTATATAATAGAAATCGTTATTTTCTCCTCCAAGGTAAGTTCCTTAAAGAAACAATCTTCTAAATAAAAACCAACTTCATCAAACTTAAAAATGTCACCCAAATGTGAGTTTCTTCAATCTTTTTCCCTCTTAAACACAGAACAAATGACTTCTATGTTTATCTATATCTCCTGCTTCCCCAAAAGTTTGGCACAGTGAAAAAAGAATGATGAGTCAATTGCAGTGGCACACGCCTGTAAGGAAGGATTGCAGGTTCTAAGCTAACCTTAGCAAATTGGTGAGGCTCTCAACAACTTAGCCAATACCCTGTTTCCAAATAAAAATAAAATATAGTGGGAATGGCTCATAGGTGGAATATGCCTAGGTTCAATCCCAGTACCAGAAACCACCTTTTCCTGCACAAAAAGAAGGCATTTTCTAATATTGTCTCTTTAACTGAAAAAGAAATAGCTTATTTTACCACTTCACAACATTAACATACTGGGGAAAATTATATATAAACCCCACAAATTCATGTTACACTGATTATTCCTCATTTTATCAACCATGCATGAGCTAGTTATCATTAAGAGAACATGCACAAGGTGGAATGGACTGTGTTGGACTAATGATTTCCAGAAATAAAGAAGTTTTATAAAGAATTCAAGAACTTTAAAAAGCTATTCAACATAATATCAAAGTCAAATGACATCTTGCATACAAGATTATCATTTGAGTGCTACTTACTGTGCTGAAGCTTACAAAACAGTTGAGAGATGCATGTGGCAAGAAATGAATTTTCAGAAGTATGTATTTCAAATTCCTTAAAATAGGTACACTATTGAAAGTATACTGCATATAAAAATGTTTATTTTGAGGTTTCAGTATACTATATTAACCCCCAAAATGATGGACCTGATCTATCAAAAGGAAACCAGGACCCTGAGTGCCTACCTTGCCCTAAAAGATCTGTCAAAAACTGGGTGCAGTGGCAAGCACTTGTAACCCCAGCTAACGGGGAGGCTAAGGCAGGTGGATTGCACGTTCGAGGCCATCCTGGGCAACTTAGACCCTGTCTCAAAATAAACTTTCAAAAGGGCTGGGGATATAGCACAGAGTTACAGTACTTGCCTTGCATGTGAGAAGCCCTGGGTTCAATCTCCAGTACTGCAAAAAGGAAAAAGGAAGGAAGGAAAGAAGGGAGGGAAGGAGGGGAATCAGATATTGGTAAATGGGGAAATCTTGCTGATTTTGTGCTCCTGGAAAGAGGTGCCCAAGGATACCTTCCCACTAGTGTGCTCAGGCTAGATGCCAGTTCTTGGTGGGTTGTCTGGTATAAACCTAGTTATCACTTTTCAAAAACTCCCTGGCAGATTCTGGCTTACAGGCCACAGAAGTAATTTTGAAAACTAACCACCAGGTTATGTTATTTAAAAAATAAATAAAACAATAGTTAGAACATGAAATATTACTGTTGGCATGACAGTCTGGGCTTTGTTTAAAAAAAAAAAAAAACTCTAGCTGAGCGTGGTGGTGCATGCTTGTAATCTCTGTACTTGGGAAGCTGAGACAGGAGGATCACAGGTTGGTGGCCAGCCTCAGCTATTTAGTGAGTTTCTCTGAAACTTAATGAGACCCTGTTTCAAAATAAAAAATAAAAATAGGAGTGAGGGTGTACCTCAGAGGTAGAATGCCCCTGGGTTCAATCCCCAGTATCACAATGAATAAATAAATAGATAAATAAATAAATAGATAAATAAATAACTCTAGCAAAAACAAATATAAAAAGACAGAAAGGGAAGTAACAAAGATACTAAAATGTTGAGAGTTAATTGAAGCTGAGTAATAGGTGCTGTGTGTGTGTGTGTGTGTGTGTGTGTGTGTGTGTGTGTGTGTATGTGCCATACTATTCTCTTTATTTCCATGAATTTATAATTTTCTGTCTCCAGGTCAGGGGAAAAAGAAGCCATAAGCAATAACAAGTCTATTCTATTTAGCAGAGAGAAGAGTACATTTGCAAATATAAATAAACAAAATAAAAATAAAATTCTCTGGTCATTTACTGAGTTTACTAGATTCTTATTGTTTACACATTTACTGCCAACACACATCTTACCCTTGAAATCAAGTTTTGAAAAAGCATGCGTATATGTGTGAAGAATTTCATTAAGCTAAAGTGTCAGATGTTATCTAAATATTTTCTCAAATGCATATAGATACCAAGCATTTTAAGTATAGTTAACAAGATGAATCTAACAACCACTGTGTATAAAATGTAGCTATCAAAAGAAAGTCCGAAGCCGGGCGTGGTGGCGCACGCTTGTAATCCCAGCATTCGGGAGGCTGAGACCGGAGGATCCGGGTTCGCGGCCAGCCTCAGCTACCTAGTGAGGCACTCCGCAACTTAGTGAGACCCGGTTTCAAAATAAAGAATAAAAAATAGGGCTGGGGTTGTAACTCGGAGGTAGAACGCCCCTGAGTTCAATCCCTAGTACCGCAAAAAAAAAAAAAAAAAGAAAGTCCGAAAATTTTATTGTAAGTATTCATCTTTAAAAGCACTTGGATTTTTTAATTTAGTAAATTCAGTAATGCTTTATCCTAGCAGCATTGGTCTAGAAATGAGTATCATTAATTTAATTCTTAGTTACTAGGCAAAGACAGAAAAACTAAGATCACACTCATCTCTACTTCTGGTTCATTTCATATATGGGCAAAATATCTAGTCATTCAGTGCCAATGGTCCTGTTAATCAAGTTCATCATTTTCAATAGATTGTTACATAACTGTCACTTTTGGAAACATTTTATAGCAATTTGAAGAGTGACCTGATTTTCATGGTTTTTAAAGCAAATTTGGCATCCCCTGACTTTCTTATGATAAGTATATTTAGGCACTTATAATTCACACTAGACTTAAATGCACAGATGTCTTGATAGAAATATGCTGTGGTTGTAATAATAAATTTGCAAGTGAATCTTTAACAGGAGAGGAAACAAATTTCTTCTTCCCATTCCTAAATAATCTGTATGTCAGGGAAGGTCCTAATTTGCTAGCGGGAACGCCTACCAAAAGCAAAAAAGAAACTGGGCATGGTAGCACATGTCTGTAATTCTAGTACTTGAGAGGCCAAGACAGGAGGATCACAGGTTTGAGGCCAGCCTCAGCAACTTACCAAGGCTCTCAGCAACTTAGTGAGACTCTGTTTCAAAAAAAAAAAAAAAAAAAAAGGGCTGGGAATGTAGCTCAGTTGTAGAATGCCCCTGGGTTCAGTCCCCAGTCCCCACCCCCATACACACACACACACACACACACACACACACGCACACACACACAAGGCAATTTCTTTTTTTCTTTCTTTGTGTGTGTGTGTGTTGCTGAGATTGAACTCAGAGTCATTCTACCTCCAAGCTATACTCTCAGCCCAATTTTATTTTTTATTTTGAAACAAGGTCTCACTAAATTACAGAGGGCTTCAAGAAGTTGCTGAGGCTAGCTGTGAACCTGTGATCTTCCTGTCTCATCTCTCAAGTACTGGAATTACAAGTCTGCCCCACCACACCCAGCATGAGGCAATTTCTTTATCACAAAATGACTGACTTGATTGTCACAAAGGACCAAGAAAGTATGTATGTTGATATATTGTTGCCTATGCACATTGTGAATAACATAGGGAACACAGAATTTGAAATAGATAATGGCCAACATTGAGAAGTATCTTACTACCTACATGCTTGCTGATTTTGATTGGAAAGTAAATAAAAGTATGTGTTTCTTTGGAGAATCCTCATTTAACATTCACCTGTCAAATGCTTCTGAACACTTACTCTGCACTGAGCACAGTCATTGATACAACGACTACAGGCTGTACCTACCAAACTAATTGCTGCTCTGAGCAATTCCTTCCCTTTGTTCAGTAGTTACCACCAGCTGCCAAGTCTTGGGGAGAAGAGGGGAATGGGAAGAGGAAAGATTAGGCACAACACATAAAAGGAATTGGTTGAAAAGAGTTTTGAGGTCCCTGGTATACAATAAAAAATTTGAGGTTACCAAAATCTGAGCACAAGGTAAAAGAAATGGCTTTGTCTCTCACATTTTAAAGCCAATAGATAACTGGGTGTGGTGGCACACACTTATAATCCCAGTATTTGGGAGGCTGAGACAGGAGGATTGTGGGTTCTTGGCCAGCCTCAGCTACTTAGTGAGGCCCTGTTTCAAAATCAAGAATAAAAATAGAACTGGGGGTACAACTTGGAGGTAGAATGTCCCTGGGTTCAATATCCCCAGTTACACACACACACACACACACACACACACACACACACACACACACACCAGTAGATGTCACTTCTACCCTTATACTTTCATTTCTGCCTAGAAAACTGTTTGAGTATATGTGGGGCTTGGAATTGAGAGCAAGAGGAGTCACTTTCTATGCCTTTAATTAAATGCAACAAACAAACTTATAGTCTTCCATTGGTAACATCCCTGCTTCTCCTACAGCAGGCATGTCTGTTCTTCCCAACAGGATTTGATTCCAGTGGTGAAACAAGCAGCAGGAAAAAATGAACTCTTAATTGAAAACAAATTTTGGCTTAAACATAACCAGGAACAGCTAAAGAGATGTACAAAAGGTGTGCATTTGAGGAAAGGGTGTTTGAAGGAAAAAAAAAATGAGGGTTGAAATAGAAAATATTCTTCTTCCTTAGGCAGGAGTCAGTTAGATTTACTTGGAAACAATAAACATGCATTAACCATGCCAGGCTGTGTATTATGTGTGAGAAGAGTTATGACATTAACACCACTTTTTGTAATATGCAGTCTCAGAAGCAATAATGAGATACACAATTTTCATTTATATTCTACTGATTGCTCGGTTCGAATAGGTTCCCCCTAGAGGCCCATGTGTTGAGGGCTTGGCTCCCAGCCTGTGGCACCGTTGGAAAGTGGTGGAGCCTTTGAGAGGTGGGACCTAGTGGAAGAAATTTAGGTCACTGGGGGCAAGCCCTTGAAGAGGCTGTTGGTACCTCGGCCCCTTTTCTCCTTCTTTCTCTCTTTGCTTCCCAGATGCGATGAGGTAAACAAGTCTCTTCAGCCACATGCTTCTGCCATGACACATTGTGCTGCCACAGGTCCACTGAAGTACAACCAAGTGACCATAGACCAAAACAAACCTTCCCTCCTTTTGATTATCTTGAGTATTTTGTTACCATAACTGTAAGCCAACTAATACACAGATGAAGCAAGTAAATCTCAATAAGGCTAAATAATTCCATGTTATACAGCTAATAAGGGGCTGACTTGAAGCTCATCTCCGTATCTTCTGACTCTGAGTTAGTGCTCTTTCTTTCTGTACCATGATGCTGCATTTCATCTCCACCTCAAATAAAACTACTGCTAGTAATATTTGTGCAACAATGACACCTATTTTTAAGCATTTGCCATGTGCTTGATACTGTGTTAATACTATCTTACTTAAATACATGACCTGATTAGATCATCAGGACAGGTTGATGAGTTAGTATCATTCCTATCTTTGTACAAATGAATGAACTGAGGATTATGAAGTCAGGTATTTCAAGCAACTAAATCCATAACTCTCACTCTGCACAGGAGTCAATTAGAGATGCTTTAAAGACCTGGCAGTTAGACAGAGACAGTGAAGCTTCAAGAGGAGGGCATAGGTCCAACACTCCAACATATAGACACAGGTAGAAACTTCCTCAGCAAGATCCCCAAAGCTCAGGAAATCAAAACAAGAATTAATAAGTGAGATGGCATTAAACTATGAAGTTTCTGCACACTAAAGGAAACCATCAAGAGTCTAAAAAAGAAAGACCACAGAATGGAAGAAGATCTTTACCAGCTATCCCTCTGACAGAGGATTAATATCTAAAATATACACAGAACTTAAAAAAATACAAAAAACTTTACACTAGAAAAACAAATAACCCAATCAAGAAATGGGCAACTGAATTGAATAGACACTTCACAAAAGAAGAAATACAAATGGCCAATATATACAAGAAAAAATGTTCAACATCATTGGCAATTAAGGAGATGCAAATCAAGACTACACTGAGATTCCATCTAACCCCACTCAGAATGGCAATCATCAAGAAGTCAAATAACAATAAATGTTGATGAGGATGTGGAGAAATAGGAACTCTTCTACACTGTTGGTGGGATTGCAAACTAGTTTTGCCACTATGGAGATCAGTGTGGAGATTCCCTAGAAAACTGGGAATGAATTCACCATGTGATCCAGCTATATCACTCCTGGGTATCTTTCCAAAGAAATTGAAACCAGAGAACTACAATAATATATTCATACCCATGTTCATAGCAGCACAATTCACAATAGCCAAATTATGGAATCAACCCAGGTGTCCATCAACAGATGAATGGATCATAAAACTATGGGACATTCACACACTGTAATTCTACTCAGCAATAAAGAAGAATAAAATGGGAGGACCTGGAGAACATAATATTAAGTGAGATCAGCCAGTCACAGAAAGTGAAGGGACATACGTTTTCTTTAATATGCCCAAGCTAGGGAGTAACTGAGATATAAGAGGGACTCCAGATAATGGAGGAGAAACCTCAGTGGAGCCAGGAAGTGTTCTAAGGGAAGGCGAGGGGAAAGCTGAGGTTCATTATTGGAAATACTAACATAGACTGTGTAGAAATCCCAATATCAGTCTCAGTCCTCTGTATGGGAAGGGGAGAGATGGGGAGGCAGGGGGGACCAAGTGCTGTGTGCATGTATGTCAATGGCAACATGATTTACATTATGATGTGAGATGATAATGTACCAATAAAAGCACATTAAAATAAGTAAATAAAATAAAACAGGCCAATAAATATTCACTGTGTACTTAGAACTCTTTTGTCTATCATTTGTTTTCCTAACTTATCTCAATTACTTCTAAGAGATGCACTTTTTATTTGTTAAGAAGTGTTTTTTCTTCCTATCCAAGAGCATGGTAGATCCTTCCATCTTCTAAGGTCTTCATTGATTTCCTTCTTCGGCTTTCTGTAATTTTCCTTATAGAGGTCTTTAATCTCCTTGGTTAGGTTTATCCCTAAGTATTTTATTTTTCGGGGTGCTATTGTGAGTGGAATTGCTTTCTGGATTTCTTTTTCGGTTGATTTATGGTTGGTATATAGAAAGGCTTCTGATTTTTTAAGATTGATTTTGTATCCGAACACCTTACTGAATTTGTTGATCAGTTCTATGAGTTTTTTGGTTGAGTTTGTTGGGTCTTCTAAGTATAGTATCATGTCATCTGCAAAAGGGATAGTTTTAGTTCTTCTTTCCCTATTTTTACCCCTTTGATTTCCTTCTCTTGCCTTATTGCTCTGGCTAGAGTCTCGAGTACTATATTAAACAGAAGAGGTGATAATGGACATCCTTGTCTTGTTCCTGTCTTTAGTGGGAACTCTTGCAGTTTTTCTCCATTTAATATGATGCTGGATGTGGGCCTATTGTATATTGCCTCAATGATTTTGATGTATGTTCCTTCTATTCCAATTCTCTGTAGTGCTTTTAGCATGAATGGGTATTAGATCTTGTGTATAGGCAGAATAAATATCATCAAAATGGCCATCCTCCCAAAACTGATCTACAAATTCAATGCAATACCCATGAAATTGCCAAGGACGCTCCTCACAGACATAGAAAAATCAGTCCTTAAATTCATATGGAAAAACAAAAAGCCCAAAGTAGTTCTTAGCAATAAAAATCATGTAGGAGGCATCACAATACCTGACTTCAAACTCTACTACAAAGCCACAGTAATAAAAACAGCATGGTATTGGCACAAAAACAGACACATAGACCAATTGAGCAGAATAGAAGACTCAGAAACAGACCCACAGACTTATAGTCAACTGATTTTCGACAAAGGAGCCAAAAACATACACTGGAAAAAAGATAGCCTCTTTAAAAAATGGTGTTGGCAAAACTGGTTAACCATATGCAGGAAACTGGAAATAAACCCCACTTTCTCACCCTGCACAAGAGTCAACTCAAGGTGGATCAAGGACCTGGAAGTCAGACCAGAGACCTTGCAACTACTTGAAGAGGGCATAGGACCAACACTTGAACACAAAGACACAGGTAAAAACTTTCTCAACAAGACCCCAAAAGCACAAGCAGCTCAAAGGAAGATCAATACATGGGATTGCATTAAACTGAAGACCTTCTGCACAGCAAAGAAAACTATCAAGAACCTCAACAGAGAGCCTACAGAGTGGGAGAAAATTTTTGCCAGTTACACTTCAGATAGAGGTCTAATATCTAGGATATAAAAAGAACTCAAGAAAATCGCAACTAAGAAAACAAATAACCCAATCAAAAAATGGGCAAAGGATCTAAATAGACACTTCACAGAAGAAGAAATACAAATGGCCAATAAATGTATGAGGAAATGTTCCACATCATTGGCAATCAGGGAGATGCAAATCAAAACTACCCTGAGATTTCACCTAACTCCAGTCAGAATGGCAATCATAAAAAACACAAACAATAACACCTGCTGGCGAGGGTGTGGAGAAGTGGGAACCCTAATACATTGTTGGTGGGAGTGCAAACTTGTGCAACCACTGTGGAAAACAGTATGGAGGATCCTCAGACGAATGGGAGTGAATCTACCATATGACCCAGCAATACCACTACTGGGTATATACCCAAAAGAATGGAAACCAAACTATCAGACTGATGCATGTGTATCTATGTTTATAGCGGCTCAATTCACAATAGCCAAAATGTGGAAGCAGCCAAGATGTCAATCCACAGATGAATGGATTACAAAACTATGGGATATATACACAATGGAATTTTACTCAGCCATAAAGAAGAACAAAATCATGTTCTTTGCAGGGAAATGGATGCAACTGGAAAACATTATGTTAAGTGAAATTAGCCAGTCACAAAGAGTAAAGAAGCATATGTTCTCCCTAATATGCGGATGCTAGGGAGAAGATGGGGCATAAGAGGGTCTCCAGATGAAAAGGAGAGATCCTCGGTAACCAAAGAAGTTGATTTAACTGAAGGGAATGGACGGGGGATGGGAGGAGAGCATCCTAAGGCACATGATGTACTTACACAATTATATCAAGATCACTCACTGAACTGAACTTGAGAGGGAGGGAGGGCAAGGGAGCAGGGTGGGAATTGGGGAAAGGGTCAGATGAGAAATGTGTGCACATTTGTCTTTATCAATTTATACCTAACAAAAATGTATATATACAAAGCACAAATTATTACAATAAAAAAAGAAGTGTTTTTTCAAGGCTTCATTATACATTTAAGATAAAGTTGCATGAGTGTGTTCTAAAACCATGCTATGGTTTTATAAATAAAAGATAGTGTGATATTTGAAAAACTAGGGACTGTTATAGACTTTCATGGCTGTGAAGAATCTAGGATTTATTTAATCCAACTTCTCCATTGTGTGTGTGATCAAAATCTCTTAAATACCTTCAGTGATACCTATAATTATTGTAGCAGTTTTACCATTTTAACCAACTCTGTTAGTTCTTCCTCTCTTATTTTATTTTATTTATTTATTTTGGGGGGCACAGAGGATTGAGCCCAGGGACATTCTACCTGCAAGCTGCACCCCCAGCCCTATTTCTTATTCTTTTTTTTTATACTGGGAATTGAACTTAGAGGCATTCTACTTTCAAGCTACACCCCTAGCCCAATTTTATTTCTTATTTGGAAACAGGGTCTCACCAGGTTGATGAATCTCACTACTTGCTGAGGCTATCTTGGAACCTGTGATCCTCCTGTCTTAGTCTCCCAAGTACAGGAATTACAGGAGTGTGCCACCACACCCAGCCTATTTTTTATTCTTTATTTTGAAACAGGGTCTCATTAAGTTGCAGAAGGCCTCTCTAAGTAACTGAGGCTGGCCAGGAACCTTTGGTCTTCCTGTCTCAGCCTCCCAAGTACTGAGATTATAAGCATGCCCCACCACACCTGGCTCTTCCTTTCTTGTATTAAACTGGAATTATTCTCTTCTTGCAACTTTCTTCCAAATGCTTCATGGTCACAAAAATTCCAAATATGAATGAATAATATTGTTTAGAAGTATATTCAGAAATGCTTATGTGTCTGTATATGTATATGATTCTATATGCTACATTTAAACATAAAGACTTTTAGCCAAATAAACCAAGAAAAAAAGCCATTGACTATGCCCAGTTCTACCTCATGTGAGTGCTTTATTTCAGAATTGCTTTAATTACAAGTTATCCTTTGAGAGAGACAAGAAGAGAACTGGTTTGAGTCAAAGTGAACTCAGGAAAAAGTCATTTCGAAAAGAGGTCAGATTTATTCTTGTTTGGTTTAGAATTCTAGTATTGAATGCCTCATCTCAAGTGTGTGAGGTTTTCCAAAACATCAAATTCAAAGTAGAAGTTAAACTTAGAATCCTATGCAAAAGTTGGAAACAGGAAAGTAGTCAAGGGGGCTGAGTTAATTCACCTTCACTCAGATGGACACAGTGAAATGAAATGGGGATGTTCCAAAATATTTACTTCAAAATCCCCTAGGAATCTAGGCTGAGTAGACTAAACAGCCAGGACAACAGCACTGTCCTAACTCAGTCCTTATTTTTGCCTGGCCACAGAAATAATATGGATTCCAGCATGTAGAAAAACAATGCAGGAGATGCATATGCAGAAGAAAATCTGATATAGTCAAAGGCCATCAATTCAGTCAAAAATAACATGTGTACCCTAGAACTATTTTCTCTGTTTCCTTCTATGCAAATGGTAATCATTACAGCCCCTACTTTAAAGAACAATTATGAAAGTTCAATGAATTAATATATGCATAGTGCTTAGTAAAGTATCTGGCACAAACTATGTAAAGTAAATAAATATTACCACCAATTTAATCTATCTGTGAGTGAATATTTATCAAAGTATAAGATGATTATAGATTCTTGCAAGCTATAAGCTCTTCAAGGTCAAGAGAATTATGTTAATTACTGTGTCTTTAGTAACCAGCATAGAACTTGAAACATACTATGGTTCTTCAATAAATGTTGCTTTTTCATAATTTGCTGCTTAACTAATGGAAAATTTTATAAATACTTTGATAGGCTAGCGTTATGATGGGCAGTTTGATATTTCATGATAAATCTAGCCAACTATGAAATCAAACACTTGGCTTTATTCATTGAGGATATAATATACTGAATCTTATAGTCTGTTGAAATCTTAGACTACCTAAATGAAAGACTCATGTTAAAACCTGCAAATAGGACAGCAAGCAGCAGTTAGAAAATCTAGAAACTGAAATGCTGTTAGGATCCTGCAAAAGCAATCTCTTTCAATTAATGAATCTCTGGGACTATTTATTTCTTCAGTGATTTGCATAATCATTTTAAATTCCACTTTTATATTGTACAGTTAAACAGAGCATCTTATAAATATATCTAAAACTGATCCTAGTTAGGGAGTGCCAAATGAGGCTTATTCTGCCAGACAACAAAAATGCTTCTAAAGGAGTGCTAACACAGGGGTCTTGTGGAGCATAACTCTCACAGCCTAATAGTTACATCTGTCTTTTTACATATGCCTCATTACTAAATTAAAGACATGACCTAGCTTGAATTATAGCTAAATTTGTGTAACAACGACCACGTTAGTAATAGGGCTTTCTTTGCAAAGGTTAATCACAAAAGGTTAATCAAAGCCTAGAGTTTAAATGAGAAAATGCTAAGTTGCTTGCCACTTGGATGGCAAAGAACTTAGAGGACTCTATAGGGACCGAGGATTTCTCAGAAATGCTTAAATGGAATTCAGAGAGTCGGTGGTTTTGCTAACCAGATGAGCAGACTTTGCCAAGGTTTCTTGTTGGCAAACTGAGAAATTCTCTGCTAGAAAACTCAGCTTAAGGGAAGATACACAAACAACACAATCTAGCATCAAAATCCTAGATATTAATAGGAGATGCAAGTGCTAATGGCTTGATCTTCATCTGGGACATGGCCTAGATCTTAAAATTTAGCGGAGAGTAGCTACAAAGGAAAGTCAACAGCTTCCAAAATGGCATTTATTAGACCTGCAGCACAAATGGGATCCGCTGCTTCAAAGAGCACCTGACAAACTGTGACATGCTTGAGAATAGGGACTCTTCCAATTTACACATAGGTCTCAGCACAGTTTTATGCAGTGAGTCCTAAATGGAGTGTCTCTGAGGACCCTAGGAGACAGAGACTTAGAAGTCAAGTCATGTTCTTACAGAAGATGACCAGATCCTCTCACAAACACCCTGTGCACAAATGACAGCCACTAGGAAGTCTGAGAAGACACCTTCTGACATGTAGAGAAGAATCAGCAGCAAAATATGGGTATTTATGTAACTATGACTTCATTCATATCTGCAGGTCAGTAAAACCCAGGAAATTTGCAGTTAAGCAAGGGACATTATGAGAATGATTTCTTCCAAGCTAGAATTCTGGAAGCAAAACATTCTCAACAATCAGGCTGCAGCCTACCTACCCAATTTCATTTATCTGACACCTAATATACCTGTAGTTTCTCCATGACAATTCTCTTTACTATCAATGTATACCTGCTCAGAGCATTTATGGCTTTTGTCATTATTTATCTCTCATCTATAATGCTCTTTGGCTCTGCTCTACCAATCTAAAACAAATTTATTATTTAAAGCCCTACTCAACTAGGTTTTCTTTTTCCATGAAGCTTTCTCTCACAATTCTAGTCCACAAAAATGCACACCACCCCCTCTTGCATCTTGCCCCTACTGGATAACATATGTACTATTTTGCACTAAATACAAATACATATTCCATATGTATGTACATGTACTTATACATATAAATATCTATTTATATATTATATATAAATATATTATTTATGTATAAACACATATGTATTTATACATAAATGTATTTATGTATTTATATATAAATGTATTTATATGTATAAATGTATTTATATGTCTTAATATAGAATATATATATGTATTTATATGTCTTTACATAGATTCCACAATTAAATTGTAGGTTTCATGAAGACAGGATTAAAGTCTTAGATGTATATATTGAATGTGATGTTTAGCATAGTCCTGCTTAGAATGCTGAACATGCAGAAGACACTAAGAAGATCATGCAATTGATGCACAAATTTAAATTTAAACAAAGTCCTATTTTACACACACATACACACACAAAGTTTCTTGAAATAATGATTCAAATATAATAAAAAAACTCTTATTCTTTGGTATTTTCTACCCCATGCTCTCTCTCCTGTGTATGTGTGTGTGTGTGTGTGTGTGTGTGTGTGTGTGTGTGTATGTGTGTGTGCGTGTATGTGTGTGTGTGTTACTGGAGATTGAACCCCAGGACATTCAACCTCTGAGCTACACCCACAGCCCTATTTTATTATTGTATGTATTTTATTTTATTTTATTTTATTTTATTTTATTTTATTTTATTTTATTTTATTTTATGTGGTACTATGAATTGAACCCAGAGGCATTCTACCTCTGAACTACACCCCAACCCTCTTTTATTTTATTTTTATTTTGAAATGGTGTCTCACTAAGTTGCAGAGGGCCTCACTAAGTTGCTGAGGTGGGCTGCAAAGATAGTATTCTCCTGTCTCAACTACCCAAGTACTCAGGTTACAGGTGTGCACCACCACACCTAGCTTTTTAAATTTTGAAGCAAAATCTCACTAAGTTGCTGAAGGCCTCGCTAATTTGCTGAGGCTGGCTTCAAACCTGTGATCCTCCTGTCTCAATCTCCCAAGTACTAGGATTACAGGTGTGTGCCACCATGACCAGCCTCATTCTTTTTTTTTTTTTTTAATATTAATTATGTCACCAAATTCATTAATGGGCCACAAGCTATAGATTAAAAATACTACTTACGATGTGGGAGAAACAAACATTATAATGTCTTAAAACCAGGGATTATTAAATTGGTACATAAAGCCACTTTCACATCTTCAAAGTCAAATCTATGATGAAAATGTCCTCAATTTAGACTGAAATATTCTCCATACATGAAACTCTTGAAATACATTTTATGCATTATGGTGAGCTAGTAATAATTTAAATAATTTAATGGATATTCTAATTTTTAAAATGTTTTTATAAATCTCCTTTTTGGGATGGAGGATTGAACCCAGAGGGATTCTACCTCTAAGCTATACTCCAGTTCTTTTTATTTTTGTTTTGAAGGAGTGTCTTGATAGATTGCTAAAGCTGGTCTTGAACCTGTGATCCTCCTGTCACAGACAAGTACTGGGATTACAAGCACACACCACGATGCATTGCTATAAATCTCTATTTTTTTTTTTTTTTTTTTTTTTGCGGTACTGGGGATTGAATTCAGGGGCATTCTACCTCCAAGCTACACCCCCAGCCCTATTTTTTATTCTTTATTTTGAAGCCGGGTCTCACTAAGTTGCGGAGTGTCTCACTAGGTAGCTGAGGCTGGCCGCGAACCCGGATCTTCCGGTCTCAGCCTCCCGAATGCTGGGATTACAAGCGTGCACCACCACACCCGGCTCATAAATCTCTATTTTTTTCATCAAAAATATACAGGGGCAAGCTGAGCATAGTGGTGCATACCTGTAATCCCAGTACTTGGGAGGCTGAGACAAGAGAATTTAGGTTCAAGGCCAGTTTCAGCAACTTAATAAGACCTTTAGCAACTTAGAAAGACTCTGTTTCAAAATAAAAAATAAAATAGAGGTGGGGGTCTAGCACAGAGGCATAATGCTCCTGGGTTCAATTCCCAATATACATATACATATGTATGGGCAAATAATAGATGTCATTTATACATATACAGAAGGATTCTCCGTTTGACTGTATGTGATGTGTTTTCAACATCAAAAGTAAATTTTAAAAAATGATGAGATTCCCCTCTGACTATTATGGTAAAATTAACCACAAAGTAACTTTAGATTCTAAAAAAGACATACCAAAATAATGTTCAAGGCTGGCTATTAATGATTGGTGATAACAGAACAATTGTCAAGAATATTAAAAAGGATAATAGCTAAAATGGTCATAAACAGCAAGGGTTATCTGATTTATGGGATGAATCAATGAAATCTGAATGAAGCACTAACATATAAGCAGAAGAATTTTTAGACTTAAAAAGATGCAATGCATGTTCACATATTAAATTTTCATTTTCTCTGGTAGGGCTACCCCCATATATTTCATCAACCCATATTCACTTCAAAAATAACAAGAAACATAAATTAATATTAATAATATATTTCATTTAACCCTCCCAAAAGCTCACAAAAAATCATCTGAAGTACTTACAATTATATTATTTCTACTTTACTTAATGAAAATCTGAGCCTGAGAAAGTTAAACATTGTGCCCAAAGCCATGTATCTAGGAGGGAAGCAGCACAACTGGGATTTGATCCTGTACACTCCCACTCCAGACACGCACTGTGATGTGAGGCGGGCAGACCCTGAAGTCACGTGAGCCTTGGAGGATGTCACAGGCTAACATGGCTTCTCAGTGGGTTGGGAGGTAAGCAACTGAGAAGAAGAGAGACGGAAATGCCCTTATGTCTTAGAATCACAGACATTTAAGAAGAAAGGAACATTTAAAAAGTAGTTTTCAAACACTTTAATAAAAGGCATAATATTAATGCTCCCTTAGAGAAGAATCCAAGCCAGGTGTGGTGCCACATGCCTGTAATCCCAGTGTTTGGGAGGCTGAGACAGGAGGATCCTAAGTTAGAGACCAGCCTTAGTAATGTAGCAAGACTCTCAGAAACCTAGTGAGACCCTGTTTCAAAATAAAACAAAACAAAACAAAGAAGAATGCAACTGGCTTTACACCTTGCTCTAAACCACATTTAAGTTCAGACTCCAGAAGAGTTTATTTGAATGAATCCTCAGGCCTTGGCAAATGCAGTCAGGGAAATTAGATAAATATTCCTGTGTGGAGGCTATCCCTAGCATGTGGACCAGAAGTTCTTATCTGAGTTAATATGAAAAGAAACAGCATAATTTTTGAGAAATTAGATAAACTACAATAAAATTAAGTAGTAAGTAAATAGGCAGTTCACGGAGTCTCTGAGTACAGATGGCATTTATAATTCTTGGATTTGGTTTCTAAAGTCAGGCTGGGGCAAAAGGAATTCAGGTCAACCAAGGACTTAGTTCCTACACTGCTGTCAAGGTTTCAGATCATGGCATGTTTCAATATGTTCTCTCTGAGAGTATATCACAGCTGAAAGTCTTTGGAAACATCAGATCAGGTTAGCCACTCCAAAAAGGATAATGCTAAGGGAGAGGCAGTCAGGTGGATATTAATTTATTTTTTATTTCATAGGTCTATTTAATGCCTTTCCTCCTAAGAATGTATGGTAGCATGGAATATAGCCACAGTAAAATTATATGAAATTTACAGCACTCCATGATTTCATTTGAAGAAGTATTTTAGACTCGCAAATGAAGTCCACTTTTAAATAGCCTGGAAAATCTAGAAATGGCATTATAATCATTTCATCCATTACTTGGCCAGTGTTGAGAGAATCTCACCTTTGTTTCTGTAATTTTCTTAAAATTAAGGTATTTTGTACTCTAGTTTGAGAAGTTATAAAAGAAGACACTCTTGTTAACTAAACAGCAAAATAATTATTTCTTTCTGAATTTCCATGGAAATCATTATGCAAATCTCTCCACAAATCTCTTAAACTTCCACTTCTGACTCTTATCAATACCCCAGAGAAGACCCCAAAACAAAATGAGAGCTCTCATATAAAAAGTCTATAAGGATTGAGGTAAAATGGGTAATTTTCTAATCTGAATGTTATAAGCTTCTATAATAGAAACACATACTTCACGTGCATTTTGAAGATATTTTAAGAATTATGAATTCTTTTTACCATGTCCTTTGATTCTGCCTAAGTATGTTTACCCAAGTAAAATAAAATTGCCAGCACTGCAACAATTACATTTGGGTTTTGGGTTTTTAGAAACTATAATTTTAACTCTACTTTTTTTTCTCTCTTCATGGCAAACGGATATATCAAAGATTGAAGCATAAGATGTAAAAGATGGTAGATCTCTCAAAAGTCCTTAGAATACAATAATTTGTCCACATAGGCCACTTCACTAGCTCTAAGTACAAGTCCAGGTATGCTCTTATGGAAAATTCAAGGACATTATCATTTACTTTCAAAAGACCTATGCTCCTCAAATTATTCCAGGAAATTGAAAGAGATGGAATACTTCCAAACTCATTCTATGAAGCCAGTATCACCTTGTTACCCAAACCAAATATACCTCAAGAAGAGAAAATTAGCTGGGCATGGTGGTTCATGCCTGTAATCCCAGTACTTGGGAGGCTGAGATAGGAGGATTGCAGGTTTGAGGATAGCCTTAGCAATGTGGAAAGACTCTTAGCAACCTAGTGAGAATCTGTTTCAAAAAAAATAAAAATAAAAAGGGATGGGAATATAGCTTGGAGGTAGAATGGCTCAGGGTTCAATCTCCAGCAAAACACATATACATACATACACACACACACACACACACACACACACACACACACACACACACAAGTGATAGCAATTTGCACATCAAGAAGACTGTGTACCATAACCAAGTTGGTTTCACTCAGGGATGCAAGGCCAGTTCAACATTTGCAAGTCAATAAATGTAATTCATCACATAAGCAGAACCAAGGACAAAAATTACATGATCATGTCAACAGATGCAGAAAAAGTATTTGACAAAATCTAACACCAATTCATGCTAAAAACATTGAAGGAATTAGGGATATTAGGAATTTACCTCAACATCATAAAGGCTATATGTAATAAACCCAAAGTCTATATCATACTAAATGGGAAAGAATTGAAAGTATTTCATTTAAAATCAGGAACAAGAGAAGGATATCCTCTATCACCATTTTTATTCAATATATTTCTTTAAATTCCAGCTAGAGCGATAAGGCAAGAGAAGAAAATTAAAGGGATACAAATAGGGAAAGAAAAAATGAAATTATCTCTGGTTACAAATGAGGTGAGGAAAGCCGGGCGTGGTGGCTCACGCTTGTAATCCCAGCATTCGGGAGGCTGAGACCGGAGGATCCGGGTTCGAGGCCAGCCTCAGCTACCTAGTGAGGCACTCAGCAACTTAGTGAGACTCGGTTTCAAAATAAAGAATAAAAAATAGGGCTGGGGGTATAGCTCGGAGGTAGAAT
>PVLC010026396.1:0-22751 GCA_004027655.1 Graphiurus murinus | reverse complement strand
CATGGGCTCCAACCTTTCCTGGAGACCCCCTGCATGGGTTTTATCCCATTAAAGCCTGTATTGCCATTGAGCCATTGCCGACTACTTCCTCCAGGAATTCTTCAGTAATGACTTCAATCACTGAGTTTTTCAAGGTTCTACTGCATGCATTTGCCTAGTTCTATCCTTCACACTGGCAAGCATGTTTGATTTAAGATTTGGTATGCTAAGCAGTGACTACTTCTTGTTCTGATTCTTTTCCTTCAAAATTGTTTTACCATTACCTTTTCTCCTATTCTATCTAAACTTATGGGTATGTCTTTTAAATTGCTGTTGTTTCATTCCCTTACATTTGCTTTTGTATGGTTTCAGGGAGAGACATGAAGAATGGATATATTTAAAATACCATATTTAAGTAGAACAAAGTTTACATGTTTATCTTGGATAAATCACTAATAGTTTTTAGACTCTCAGATGGTATCTCCAAACATAAAAATAATTTTAATATAAATATTTGTATGAATGACTAGGGAGATCGATTTTTGAAAAAAATTAAATCACTATGTAGTAATAAAGTATATCAGGCTATAAATATATCTTTATTAAAGGAAATATATGTCATAGGACTCTAGAAATGTTTTCACAATTCTTAATAAATAAAACAATAGGACCTATAAATTTAGAAACATGGATATAATAATTTCTCAGGCTGCAGTCTTGATTAAGATAGTAAAAAATATGCTTTTGGTAATTCTTTTATTTAATATATATAGAACACTTTTTCCCATTGTCAGAAATTTTTAGAAAATTGGGTGAGAAAATTGCTAATTCAGATTCATAAACTTTTCCAAGTGATCAAAATGTTAATATCATTTTACAAATATTTCCAAAAATCACCTAAAAAAGTCACCTTATTTTTTATCAGTCACCACTGTAGCAAGTTCTTTTTCTGAAACTAAATGTCTTCATCAAAATAATGAGTGGTGTGAACTAAATTTTATGTTATGTAGCTTTTAGCTCTAAGGTTTAGAAACTTGGGAACAAAGCTTGAGTGTTAATGAGAGATATCCATTTTTGCTATTATAAAATCCCCCCCTAAAGTACTAATGGCATTATGTTAATACATATGTCATGCATTAAATAGACTTTAATACATTTATGGTACAGTTTTTAGAGGTGACCGGTCACAAGGGATTCAAGACTAAATCCTAACATTATTTATTATAATTTTGTTAAATCCAAGTAATAGTCTCCCTCAGTTTGGTGTCGCAAATATAATCCTTAGTGCAATTTGTGGGTTTTTGTTTCTGTTTTGTATTTTATATTCTATGCCCATCCTTGTGTTTCAAGTACTACCAATGTTGATTGAAAAGTTTCACATATGGAACCAGTTTCAAAAAGAAATGAAAACCCACAGTATATGCATATAATGATTTTAGGTCCATGGCTCCAAGTAGAAAAACTAGTTCCATTGTTTTAGCATTTCCTAAAATTTTTAAAGAAAAGTATACAAAATAAAGTTGCTTATTTGTTTATAGTTTACAAAATGAATATTCAATCAAGCAGTACAATATCAAATCAAAATCCCAAAACACATGAATCTTAAGTATAATAATCTAATTTTAGATGCCAAATATGCCAAATTTAAACACAGCACTAATATACTACTTATGTTCTTATTAACAATGATAGAGGGGCCAGGTGTGATGGCGGACACTTGTAATCCCAGCATTTGGGAGGCTGAGACTGGAGGATCCAAGTTTGAGGCCAGCTACTAAGTAAGGCCCTCCGCAACTTAGTGAGACCCTATTTCAAAATAAAGAATAAAAAATAGAGCTGGGGATGTAGCTTGGAGGTAGAATGCCCTCAGGTTTCATCCCCAGTACTGCAAAAAAAAAAAAAATGATAAAGAATATTATAAATTATCAACACTCATATGAAGAAAGCACACTTAAACTTAAATCTCTGTTCTTCAGTCAAGTTTGTATTCAGAGGACATGGGTACTTCAAATAGGTCTAGTTGTCTCTGATGTGAAGTACTCATTATCAGTCAAAACATGTTAGAAAATTTACTATCTAAAATAATTTATTTATTCAAACCTTCATGAATAGGTACAACTATGTAAAAAGCATGCCTAGATACCCAAATTGAAGGATCTTCACTGGGCTGCAGGTATTCTGTGAGAAATTTATATTAGAGAGGTGTTATATTTATTCATTCAGTCCAATATTTATCATATTATTTTTTCCAATACTATAATTTTAGTTTACTTTCTAATAAATCTTATCCATCAAAAAACTATTGAAAATAGTCGGATATGGTGGCACAAGTTTGTAATCCCGGTATTTGGGAGGCTGAGACAGGAGGATCACAGGTTTGCGGCCAGCCTTAACAACTTAATGAGGCCCTCTGCAACTTAGTAAGACCTTATATCCAAATAAAAAATAAAATGGGGCTGGCGAGTAGCACAGAGGTAGAATTCCCCTGGTTCATAACTCAGTATGACAAAAAGAAAAAAAAAATACTGAAAAGAGTATTTCACTATGGTATGCATCTCAGTGACATTTCACTTAGATAACATAGAACAAGGTGTCTGTCAAGTCCAGGTGAGGTGGGAAAAACCCCAAGGGAAGACAAAGAGAAGAAGGTACCAGATCTAGTGCCTCCAGATATAGCTGAGTAGAGGATGATACAAGTATTAGGAGATTAACATGGCTGGGGAACAGAGGGGGCGCTGTTATCATTCTAGGAAGTGGTGCAATATTAACCACTTAGAAACAACCCAGTCTCAACAGCAGGAGATAGGAAGATAGGAAGGAGTAGGCGGAATGCAGAATAGTATTGAAAAAGCTTTCTAGTAAAAGGAAACATTATTTTTAAGACTCTAAAAATGTGATCCCCCCCTTTGTATTTGATTTTTAACACAACAATACATTTTTTTTTTAATCAAGTCTATTGTGGTAGCAATGCAGGCCACAGTCTCTTATTCAAACCTGTGGGAAATGTGTTTCAGAAGTTTTTTGATTTTAGAGAGATAACACAGTACATATGCCATCCTTTGTATAACACACACTCAGCAGGATCTTTGGCTATCCTTTGTAATCAAACATATTTTCTTAGCAGTACATGTGACTATTCATATAGTAAGGTAAATAAAGAGCATAATATATTTTCTATTCCTCCTTCAAGTCATTTCAGGTTTTTGTTTTGTTTGTTTGTTTTTTTTTTTTTTTTGCTACCAAACTAGTTCACATCAGGTTTTGCTGACAAAAGTTACAAAAGAATCATCTATTCATTTTGAGAACTTCTTAGATTTTAGAATTGTGCTTAAGGTATTAAAGATGTATATTTTACAACTTCATGAGCCAAATTACAATAACAACAAAGCAGAGGAAAGTTTTGTTACAGAAATAATTGATTCATTTGAATCAAACTTTGTATAATTTAAAATTATATCTGAATCAAATTACTGGAAATGTGTGGACACCAGGTACTTTGCTATAGTTGCTAAGTATACAGGTATGGCCATTCTGTGTACCCATATAAGGAGAGAGTAATACATGGGATGAAGATTCCAGGGGGGACTTCAGGGGCTAGAAGATACTGGAAAGAAAGAAACATAGACTTCCATCCTACCAAGGAGGGAAAATAATCACCTTAATATAAATGGTGAATGACAAATTCTGTTACCCACTTCCCTGTCATTTGAATCTCTAAATGACATTTAGCGTAGTGTCTGATGAATAGACCATGTGAATTCCAAGCCCTTCCTTAACTATGTAACATCTGTTCTATGTAGAAAGAAAATGAAGGGGAAAGAAAGAAAAACAGGCAGTAAAACAGGAACCCCTCACATGTTACTTATGTCTGAATTAGTTTAAGAAGAGAAATCGTACCTTAGAGAATTAAATCAAAGGCAATTTCTTGTAAAATGATAATAGAGAGATAAACCTGTGTGAAAGACCAAATTAATGTAGGTTTGATTTGTTTGGTGAGGAAAAGGAAGGAAGGAAGGAAGGAAGGAAGGAAGGAAGGAAGGAAGGGAGGGAGGGAGGGAGGGAGGGAGGGAGGGAGGGAAAGGAAAGGAAAGGGTTGTTTAAATATATTTGCCAAGAATGAAAAGTAGGAAAACAAACTAAGAACAAATATAAATTAACCAACACCCATTAAGTAGTATAGCATAGCCCTAGTTTGGAAATGATTGCTTTCATTAGGGTTGAAATAAAAAATAAACTCCACATAGGGGATTTGGATCATTCACAAACCCATTCAGATAACTTTTCTTACATATATGATGTACATTTTAAAAATAAAAATAGCTGTATTTACACTTAGGTAAAATAAACACAAGTCAGAATACCTACAACATGATCCTTTGTTCATAAAAATACAGATAATGCATGCATAATACGGAGATACATATGCATATATAGAGAATATATATTAAACACCAGGTTATTGGTGGAATTACCAGTATGCTTGTTATCATCTTAATAATGTGCTTTCTAAATGTTCTATAATGAATATGTTTTATTCTATCATAGGAAATGTGAAAACTTCTAATGGATATTTCATTCTGTAGAAATATGTTACAGGAACTATCATCACCTTATGTACTTACATTCTCAACTAAACAGAGCTCTATTTATGGTTTTTGAGAAAACCATGGTGGTAGGACAGAAGAAGCCCATATTAGGCTTAGTTATAGTTTTCTGGGAAATTTACTTACAGTACACATCCACTCTGATGGACTTTATCGCTGGGGACCCCAAGCCATTCTCAGCTTTACAGTAATACCGGCCTCCTTGGTGTCGCTGAATATTTGTAATTCTCAAAGTCTCATTGAAGACACTTGAGTCTTGGAATCTGTCAGAGGCACTTCCTGCTGTTTTGGTCCACCTGATCTGAGCAAGCATCAACAGAGATTGTTACTTTAGGTTGGTTTTCCTACAGAAAAAAACAAATAGCAGTCTCTCATCTGAAAAATTTGCTTTCAGAGCTGTGACATTGCTTTTCCTATCAAATTACTGATTTTTTAATCTGACATACACAATTGAATTATAAAATTTTAAGTATAACTTCATTGTATATTACTGCATGTAATTCAGAGTTAATTGCATAGAATTCATTGGTAGTGTGAGGGCAACATAAAGTATGACATAAAGGAATTTAAAAATCAGCAGTGTATTAGAAATGCAGATTGCCTTCTCTTTTTCTTGAGCATATAAGATTTTGTTTCATATATTCCAAAATACGTAAGATACTTTAGGTTTTTTTCCAGAGATGCATGTTTATTTAGGAAATCAGATAGACATTCAAGTAGAATGTGATCTGCCTCTAAAGAGTTGTCTTTTAGGGCCAAGTAAGAAACACACATTTGAGGGAGAACATAGCCATCTTGAGAGTGAGCTTTTGGGTAAAGAAATGAGTGCACATTCAAGGGAGAATGCAGGCCATTTCCAGAAGGAAAGAGACGATTTTTTACTTATTTTGTCTGTGTAGACTAATTTTTTTTTCAACATGTTTCATCACTTTATTTTAATTTTCCTATTTCATTTGGATACTTTGGGCATATTATCATAATGGCTTATTGAGATTATGTATAAGTTTATACACCTGGTTATTAAAAACACTTTTTCATTAATGGCTTTGTTTTTGCCCACAAATGATTACCTATTTTGATAATCAGAATTCACATTTTTATCAATAATTATTTTTAGAAAATGTGTAAACTTTTTCAAGAACATTTCTATTAAACTGCCAAACACTTTAAACATCCAAAACAGTTCATTAAAAACAATATCATTCTTTGCAACATAGCTGTGTACAACAGACTTATTTTTGATAGCAATAATGACTGACATTCTATTTAAATTTTGTGTATTTAGTTTACAAACTGGAAAAAAGTCACACGCTGGTACTATAAAGTGAAACAAAGGAGAAAGTAAAAATGATTTGGCTTTATTTCTTTCCTTGCTCCTACTATATTTTGGTTTGTTTTGAATTTAAGATTGAGAAAAATAGAAGTCCTCTGGTTAATCACATATGATAACATTTAGAGACTGAAACTAAAGTCTGAGTCTTCAATATTGAATATGTATAATATTGACAATACCAATATCACTCTTCATAAAATTATATAAAAAATGGAAGCATTCATGTTTTGACTTAGCAATTATATGGTTAAAATATATCTTATTCACATATTTGCATAAGAATGCAGAAAAATGAACCTACTGAATGTGTAATAGTATACTATAAGAAGTTTTACATATATATATGTGTATATATATGCATATATATACAAAATTATACATATATATGTATAATCAATAATAGAGTGGTTAAAATTGATGAGCCCTAAAATTGAGTTAAATGTGACCAGTTAAAATAAAATATTTAAATACAAAATGCATTTTTGTTTGTTTGTTTGTTTGCGGTACTGGGGATTGAACTCAGGGGCATTCTACCTCCGAGCTATACCCCCAGCCCTATTTTTTATTCTTTATTTTGAAACCAGGTCTCACTAAGTTGCAGAGTGCCTCACTAGGTAGGTAGCTGAGGCTGGCCGCAAACCCGGATCCTCTGGTCTCAGCCTCCCAAATGCTGGGATTACAAGCGAGCGCCACCACGCCCGGCTGCCCAAAATGCATTTTATGTAAAGAGAAGAGAATATTCTCATCCATGCAAAAAGAGTATATATATATATATATGTATATATATATATATATATGTGTGTTACTAATATGTTTTCTAGAATTATACAAGTAAACATAAAATTTAACTCTATGAGTGGGGCTGGTGTTAAGGACAGTTAAAATGTTTTCCTTTTTAATATTTTATTTTAAATACTTACTTACACTTAATATATTTTACTATAAATGAAAATTGTTTATTATAAATTCACATAATAAAATAAAATTTCTAATAAAATATAAGACATGGGAAAGTAGAAAATAGAACCAGAAAGAAATATAAATTATGACCCAGGGAAAATATTTTCCTTTTTTTTTCTCAATTTTTTTTTTTTTTTTTTGTACTGAAGATTATGCTCAGGGGCATTTACCTCTGAGCTACAACCCCAGCCTTTTTTAATTTTTATTTTGAAGCAGTGTCTCACTAAGTTGCTGAGGGTCTCACTAAATTGTTGAGGCTGGTTTTGAACATGTGATCATCTTATGTCAGACTTCCAAGTACTGGCATTGCAGTCGTGTCCCACCACACCTGGCTTTCCTCAACTTTGAAAAAAAAATACTAAAAGGTAATATTCTTGAGCAGTAGAAAGATACAATATATTCATTTTGAGGGTTTACCAAGTTAGAGGGCTAATTGGTGAGAAGAGAAACATCTACACATACTCTGATGAAATCCTGACATCAAAGTCTACAAAGAAGGAGCTTATATGGCTAGGTCTGTTCATTCTCTGCTGATAAATGGCCTCTCCTTCCACAGTAACTGCCCTAAATTATATGGCTACTCCAGGATAGAGACAAGTTTCTCAGCTACATTCTTGCCAGTAAAGTCTAAGAAGAAATGCCCTCATAAAAAAGCTGCACTTCTCCTTATTTTGCACATTTTTGGTGGCTTCCAGTCTTGAACCAAAAGCTGATTTGGAGTTAAAGTCAAGCACACTGAAGCAGTAAATCAGAAAAACCTGAATATCTGATACTATGGAGTTGTACCTACTGGAAAGGAAGAATTTACACTCCTAACCTTCTACATGGGGAGATACAAACTCCTACCTTGTTTACATCATTTTTTCTCTGGCTCTTCTGTGACAAAGAGCCAAACCTGATTCTAACAGCTACTCCTGGAGGAGTACTGGGGTGGGGGGGAGGGTAGCTGGCCTCCAGGATTTTCCTATAGATAGCAGCCTCCTTCACTGAGAACTTGTGGGGGAAGGGTCATCTTATAATACCCAACACTTCCTCATCCAGGATCTTGGTCATCTTAGTGGGAATAAGCTACTCCAGATATTACATTTTGAAAGGTCTAGAAGAATGTGTTTATGGAAGAAAAAATAATATATCTTGTTTACAAATAATAATAGAGGCATAAATGATGATTAATATAATTGGAAAGGGCACAATTCCTCTAATGGAAAGAAAAAAAAATGAGGTAAAAGGGGAGAGAGTGAAAAGAGTGAGCCAGAATAAGGCAAAGAAAAAAGAGACGTATACAGTTTTAAATAAAAATATTATTTTAGTTACATTACTGACTATAATAATTGTACACATTTATGGGTATAATGTTTTGATATACATTAACATGGTGGAATAAATCAAGTTTATTAACTAATTCATTACTTTGTGTACCTATTTTTTTAGTAGCTGAAGCTGGCTGCAAACCTGTGATCCTCCTGTCTCACCTCCCAAGTACTGGGATTACAAGCATGTGCCACCATGCCCTGCTGCTCCCAATTAATTTTTTAAAAGTAGAGACAATACAGGTCATGTCATCTTTATTTGATCAGTATAGGTTTAAATAAATAAACCAAAGACAATTAATACATGGAGATCCAGTCATTGTTTAAAGAGAAAATTAAAAAGAAAATTGCTATCAAGAAGCCAATGAATGGAAAACTACTTAAGTTTAAATTCTGTGACTTCACTGAAGAGTATATAGAGGAAAATATAAAACTTGAGTACCTCCCAAATTGATTAATTAACTAATTAATTAATTAATTGTATTCATTTCAATTTAATGTTGGCTTTTGAGCTCTACCCTAAATTACTCCTTGTTACCTAATACAAATAGAACTAATTCTTCTTTATTTTTAAAGCCTTCACCCTAGAGATTCTTCTGAGCTTTGCTGCCATTGTTCTGCAGGATGGTACTGGGGGAAAAACAGACAGTGAATACCATAGAAAGACTTTATAAATAATTCAACGTATGATCCTCAGAACTTAGTGCAGTAGATAATTAGACATATTTGTTGAATGAAAACATGGTACTTGAGTTGAAGGGGTTGTGGGATATAATACTAAGGATGAGGTTCAGCTGTAAGCAAGAGTAGTACATTAACCATGACTTATATAAGAGGACAGTTAGCTATTTCCATGTAAAACAAATCTGGAGTGAGGCAAACACAGACTTAGCATCTCTGCTCCATGATGCACTCAGGGACTCAGGCTCTTAGGAGAGCTTTCCCTCCAGCATGTTGCTTGAGCTCAAGTTCCAGAATAGCAGACACAGATCCATCCTTCACATCCCACTTCTAAACAGCAGTTGCTAGTTGTCCCCACTCCCCACCCCACAAAACACACACACACACACACACACACACACACACATACACACACACACACGCACATTAGGACGCATGTTATTTAGTAATTATTATGGGTTAAAACATTTTTATTTCTTGTAAAAAATATGACTTGGACTGGCTGTTTCTTTTAAAAAAAAGAATTAGGAATTCACAAAAATATGTAGAAGATTGTATGAAACAGCCAGTCTGAGTTTTATTGATACATTATAATTTCATAGTTGAGATTTGTAGAGATGCAATCATATATGCTAGTGGTCTTTTATAGAAGATTCTAAGAAGATGCCTCCTAACACTTCTGCTTGCATTCCATAGTCATTTCCCCATACTTAGTTACAAGGAAGGATGGGAAATATACTGTTTACTCTGAATGGCAACTCCCTGCTATAACATCATTACATTAGCCCTGGAAAAACAGAAGAATGGACATTAGAGACAATTACTAGTCCCATAATAGGAATAAAAATACATTCAATTTTCAGATACAATGAATTATTAAATATGCCTACCTTTAAATCCTGTTAAAACAATATAACATTAAACAGACATTGCCATAAAAACCACATTAACAGAGAAAGAAAGATACTGGAATTATGGACAGACTTTTTATTGCAATTCTCTACCTAAGCTGAAGAAAAAAACATGGTGATCTTCTTGAGCTACAGAACATAACACCTAGCTTAGAGCCAGCCAATTCCTTACAAAGAGTTTTCCATTTTGTTTTTTGATATAATGATACTATTGAAATATCATTGCTTTTATATAGACTTAAATAAAATCAATGTTGACTGAGATAATCTTAGGAAAATATTAAAAACCCAAAGCATAGATCACACATACACTTGAATGAATCTAAAAACTATATTGCATAGATGCTACAAACTCAATAAGGACTCAGACTTTAATAGTCCTGAGACTTCTGGGTTCCCACCTTTTAATTAATGTCTAGTGAATGGGTATTCATGAATGGAAGCTTTTTCTCTCAGAGTCCAAGGAGTTAAATCAAACATTCTCAAGTCAATCTATAGAGACAAATCTGAGCTTTGTCCCAGTATTACTTGCACTCTGAAAGGTCTTTCATCAATAAAAGAAGGCCAGAGGAAAAAAACTAAGATAAACATCATCAGATCTTCCATAATTACCAGGATGACCTGCCACCAGAGCCAATGGGAGCTATGCCTAAAGCCAGTTGCAGATTATTGCCTGAAATAGTATAAAGAAATGACTGTGGTTGGTAATTATGAGCAGTGTTCATTAAAGTTTTGAAAATAAAGGTTATCTTCATCTCCTGCACTGATATCAGGGAAAATTACAGAGGAAATAGGTTGTTTTTGAATTATTTAATATGGTAAATAGAATTCTGAATGGCAGAAGATGCTAGATCATGCAGGTTCAATTTTTTAATAAACTATCAGTCTACAATAAATTACAACAACGTGTCCCAATTGCTTCTATATCTGCTCTTATAAAAATAACTGACAAAGAATACAGTTTTAACTTGAACATTTCCACACTCTATGCATAAAGTACTGTATTTTTCTAGTATACTCGGATTATGAGGAACTATAAGTACTAACATTACTATAACTACTGCTACTATTTATAACAATATTTAGTTTTAAAATATTTCCGTAAGTTAGAACTACTATTGATACCTATAAATAAGAAGCTTATGACAGCAATAAAGAAAAGGGAAGAAGAACACAGGGTTCACTAGGTAGGATTCTGACCAGCCAGACATAGAATGGCAAAGGAGACGGACTCATAATAGCAAATGAGTTGGTAAAACAGTGATGACATGAGCATTTCTAGCCCTAGATAGGCCTTAAAGCAGAAAACACTAGGTTTTGATCTTTTAAAAAGACAATCAACACATATGACTGGCAAATATGTAGAAATGCTTCCATATGTCTTTTCTTGGAGTTGCACTTTGAGGGATTTATTCACCTCTTCCATGAATAAATAGTGGGAGAAACCATATAATTTAATGCTTATCTTTAACAGTACCAGACTTTCTATGTGCACATGGTGCATTATGACAGAGCCTGCTAGCATTATTTAAAACCAGAGGTGACAGAAGGGGATACATTTGGGTGCAAGTGCTTATAAATACAAGTATCAAAATGGTGTGGTTAACATCGATTGAATAGTGGAATGATTTGGTTTTACAGCACAACTGAGAAATTAACTATCGGCTCTCAAACAACCAGTAATAGGATTTCAGTTCTTTAAAATATTTTCAAAATGGGGACTGGGGATATAGCTTAATGGTAGAGTGTGGGCTGTGGGTTTAATTCATAGACACACACACACACACACACACACTTAACTAAAGGTTTACAAGATGCTTTTGCATTTTATCCTCTGATATTAATGAAATGACAAGCTTACAAGGTAAGATTATTTTCTCCTTCTTGTCGTTTAGCTCCAATTCTTCCATAACCTTGAGACTTTCTGTTTTTGTACACTGGGTTCCTGCTGACCTGAAATTTCCCAGTTTCTCCTTTGAGTATCTAGTAAATGCCCTCTGATACTCCACAAATCATTTAAATGGAAATCTTTCCCTTTCCCAGTAAAGACACACTTTGTCCTGCCCTCCTTGTTGCCATAGAACCTTGTACCCCCCTCTGTGAGAGTACTCATTGCATGCTCTAGTGGCTGTTTACAGTTGTAACAGACAATCGGTATTCACCTTATTCTCTCAGAACCCTTTACCTATCCTTTATGTACTTCTATAGGATTTCTTGTTTTCCATAGAAATTCCTTGGGCTATGGAGTCACTTTGTTCCTAGAGATAAAGCCTTAGAAAGCTTAGCAATTTACTCCGTAACCCAATTACTTTTAGCCACTGAGTGATTGGTGTTGGCTAAGAAAGCCCTGCTCCTTTGCCTCTAGTTTGGACAAATTCTAAAGTATACTTTATATCCCTGAGTTCCTCTGTAGTATCAGGCTGAGGCTAACCTCTTGAAATCATATCGCCTATAGTTTTCCCTTTCATCTTCTGCTCTATTAGAAGTTTCTCCTTAAAACTTCCTTAATATCATCACTTCCACGTGAATCCTCTCCTCAATTTCTATTTCTGAAAAGTCAGTCATAAGACATTAGATATAATTCTTTTGCCTAAATAAGCTATAAGCTCATGATGACAAGGCGTGTTCTTGATCTTGGTATCTCTAGTCCAAAGAACTGAACATGAAACACAGAAATTATTATCAAAATCATTGTTACTTGAATGAATTCTTGGTATTATAATTCTGTGGGCAATTCAAGTATGAGGTAGATAAAATACCACCCACAAGGCACCTGTCATATAATGGTTCAGTTAATTAAGATGTTAATCTTTTAATATATATGTCTTAAAGTGAAAGTTGAGTCATTCATGTTTTCACCTAGGAATATACACAGTGATATTTTTGCTCAAGTCTTATCACTTTTATTAAATGTATTAATCTATATAAGAGTTTTTCCCCATTCTTTTTCATAAGTATAGGATTTTATTTTGAATATGAGTAGTTGAAGTTAGGGGAAAATATCAAATGGTAGCTTTCTAGTATCAAATTTTAAATTTTATTGAATGAGCAATTAGCATAGCCAGATTAAAATAAACTTTGACATATGGAAAAAAGTGAATTCATAAATCTAGGAAAACTGGTGATTTGGGGGAAAAAACAATATAAAAAAGGATTGGTGATATGAGTTATGAATTAGTCCACAAAACCAGTTGAGATTTAGAATGTACATAGACTAATAAAGGAATCAGCAGTGTAATATGGCTGGTATAAAAGATTGTCAAACAACGTATATGAATTTACATATTGACATGCAAATAATTTGCTTCATTTTCATTACAACCTAATTGTTTAAGAATTAAAACATTTCATATAACTTGCAGGGAAATATGAAAAAAATGATGTATATGCTCTACCAGTTTTCTAAAAAGAAATGGAAATAGTTGTTGGCTGCTTCCTCATGGACCATTCCTCCCTACTCCCTATCATTAGCTTCTATTAATCTCCCTTATCTCTACTCGAGTGCTTTAAAGCTTCATGCTTTTCCATCTACATTTATATCTTCAGTCATCTCTGTAAAAAGTACTTTAATCATAATTTACATAATAACTCCTAAATTAGTATCACAGTTCATGCCTTTCCCCTGAATCCCAGCCTTCTTTCCACAAACTGCCAGTCTTCTGTCTCCAAACTACTCCATGCTACTGATCTGCCTTCCAAACTAATCCTCCTACTCTTTCCCATCTCAATTGCTGTATTGCCCTCTTTTCAGTCATTCAGACTCAAGATTTTCCAGTTTACCTTCATGAAAGAGAATGACAAAATCTTATCATGATCTTGGTTCTAAGGGAAAAAAAAAAACTAGATCTATGATAAACATTAAAATATTTTGTAACTCAAGAAACAGTACCTGGTCAACTACTTAATTTTCCTGTTTATCAGAGACCCCAAGACCACCCCTAGGTTCAATGACTCACACAGGACACATTACAAAATCATAGTCATGACTGTGACATACTATAGTGAAAGGATATAAGGCAAAATTAGCAAAGGAAAACATATATGGGGGAAAGTTTGGAAGAAAAAGGACATAAGTTGCCAAGAGTCCCCTCAAATTATGTCATCAAATTATGACAACTCTTATGAAATGTTGTCTAGTATAATAGCTCATTAGAGATCCTGTGCCCAAATTTTTCACTAGTCATTGGTCACTCAGGTACCCTCTAGTTAGCATATATCAAAATTCATGTCTCCTAAAGTAAAGCAAGTATTCAGTATAAACCAAATTATTTACAAACACAATTGAAGCACAGTGAGCCACTCATCAGTTAGAGATTCTTGTGAAATCCAAATTCCTAGATGCCAGCTAAAGGCCAAGCTTGCCAGCAGGATCTTTGAAGAATAGCATTCTCCAGACTGCAAGGTTCACCTTTTTTTTCTACACATGCCTGCCATAAAATCAGAGGTGTTATGTGGATATACTGGAGAAGTTGTTTAAAAGAGAGGAGAACACATCTGTTTATCTGTTTACCTTTCTTCCTTGCATTCTGAAACTTAAATATAATAGCTAGAGTTCCAGGATAAGTCTGCAATTGTGAGCCGACTCCAAGGCAGAAGTGATATGCTATGGATGGATCCCTGATGACACCAGAAAGGCATGGTATCATCTCAATATTCTCAACTAGACTTCTTTTCCATGAACTTGAATCGATGCCTAACTGGTTTATGCTACAATTGTTTCTGCATCCAGTAATTAACAACCAAATATAATTTGTCATGAAAGATTGAAGAAAAATATATGAAATATATTTCTAATATTTGAATGCTGTTATAGTTAGATACAGGTGTCTCCTAATGAACTCATTTATTAAAATTCAGGGATGACATAGTTAAGTCAAAAGAGTTGTAATCTCATCAGTGGATTTGTCCATTACAGTGATAATTTATCCATTATCAGTGGATAAATCCATTACCATGATTTATTTGGGTAGAAACCTAGCTAAGTGCAGTTTGGCTGGATAAGGTGGAGCCCTGGGGGTGTAGCCTTAGGGATTGTGCTTTTGTCTTTGACTCCCCTTGCTTGCTTGCATTCTCACCTGCTTCTGGCCTCTGTGATGTGAGAGCAAAGCCTTGGACTCTCCCTCTCTCCACTTCCTGCTTCCATGCATGCCTGAGATCTGTGGTTCATGAACTTAACTTCAAAATCCCCAAGGAAACCATGAGCAAATAACTCTTCCTTCCTCCCTAAGTTATGTGGTCAGGTCTTTGGATTATATCAGTGAGAATGCTGACTAAGACAGAAATTAGTACCAGAGGAGTGGGGTCACGCTATATCTAAGTCTGGCCAGGTGGACTGTGAGTCTTTGGAACTGTTTTGTGAGAGAAAATTGGAAGGGCTAGAAAGGTGAATGTTAGAAACTATGCTCAAGAGATTTTGGAGGACAAAGGGGATGTCATAGAAAAATAAAGTAGAGCCCACATTGTTAACACTTTGGCAAAAAATTATTAGTATTTCACCAGTGTCCTGAAACTTTGTGTGTGGATGATGGGCTGATTAAACTAGTGGAGGAAATCTCAAAACAGCAAAATATCCGAAATGCATTATAGATATTGATGTCCAAGTTCAGTGAATCATACACTGAATTTTGAGAGTGGAAAGTAACGCAGAGAGACTTTACAGATTTTTAGTTTGGCAGAATCCCATGTGTAAAGCAGGAGTTCAGAGAGATGGTGCAGTAAAAGAAAGTAAGATGGCTTAAGGGAGGCTGAATGTTTTCCATAGTGCCACAGCTCCTTAATAGCTGGATCTTGAGCAAGGCTCAGTCCTCTGGAGTCCTGCAAGGCAGATGATTCCAAAAGAAGGAATGCGTGGCATATCCCACTTTGCATTATGTTATATTCTGGAAATTTGGGGTGCTTTGGGTTTTGCTTTCACATTAATTGTAAAGGAAAATTTCTTAGAAACACTAGATGGCTGGATGGATTATGATTCCTCAATATTAGCTGAAAAAGCAGTGCCTCAAGACAACCCATAAGAAATTCATTAACCACATACAAACATTAGTCAGGAAACAGGCTTTGCATACTTAGTTACTAAACAGCCTTATGTTCCCTCTCAGCACACAGGTATAGAAATAAAATAAATAAGCCAAAGAGACTTAGGTCTACTATTTTATCTATGAGTAAAGAAGGCTTTATGACAGATAGTTTGTCCACTTCCTCCTTGTCTTCCTAAAATTTCACCAGACACATTAACTCTCTGGCTGTCTGAGAAAAAGATAAGAACACTGCCTAAAGGAGCTAAACAAATAGTAAAGATTTAAACTAATGAATAGAGACTATTCATTGTTAACTTTTAACACCACTTTGTACTAAAAGAATCTTTACATACGTATTGTATTTTGTAACCTTTACTGTTTTCTTAATCCCATCAAATACCATGGGAAATGGCTTTTCTAGTTAAAGATGTACCTACTCAACCTTTAGAAAAATAAGACTGTAAAACTTCCTGTTCTATATGCCTCACTGCAAAAAAGACAGTATGAAAAACAGCTACTAACAAGCAATAAACAGATACGCCTCTTCAATGCATTTGGTGTGAGCATATTCTCAAGACCTCGTCTCAATCTACACCTGTTGAGGGACCCCCAACTCCACTGCCTTGAGGGCTGGACCCCCACAGCATAGGAACAAAGAAAGGGTTAAAGCAGTTAAAGCCCAAGTGTAGAAGCAAGGAAAGAAGGGTTGCACTCAGATTCCTTCCCTTTAGCCTTGATGGAGGCAGGCTCAGCACCACCATGATGGGTACTGACTCTGCCATGGTCAAAGTGGAGGCAGGCCCAGCATCTGTGATCAAAGAGAGCATGACTACCTTTTCTATTGGTGGTCCATCTCTGTACTCATATAATGCTGGCTTTGCTGGAAAAAATGGGTTTGGAAAGCTTCCACCCAGATTTCAAAGTAATGCCTGGGAAGCTAGGCAACATGTTACAGGGTTGGAATCCTTGCAAGGAGGCCCAAATGTGGCAATTCTTGAAGTTGTGAGGGTGAAGTCAAAGTTTCAGGAAAAAAACCCTGTAATTTAGAAATTTCAGAAACATGGAATGACTATAAGGAAAGGCTGAAAGCTGCAAGACATGGAGCCAGGCTGGAAGAAGAGGGAATATGCTCCTTCTTGCAATCAACCAAGCCACAAGGCTTGGGCTGCCAAGGCCCACTGAAGATTGCTTCTCATGCCATGTGCCCTGGATGCTAGACACAAAGCCACAGGATTAAATGTTTGCCCGGCTGGATTTGGATACTCCTTTGATCCCATTCCTCCTTCCTATGGCCCTATTTTTCCCCTTTGGAATGCAAATGTTTACTCTGTGTCATTGTGTATTGGATACATGTAACTTCCTTTTTATCTTGATTTTTACTTTCTTTTACAAAGGTTCACAAGAGTTCACCTTGAGTCTCCAAGGAGTCTCTAGACTTTGGGGTGTTTGAATGATGCTGGAATTATTAAGACTTTGGGAACTCTTGGAGATGGACTAAATGCATTTTGCATTTTGAAATAGGCATGAGCTCTTCTGGAGCCAAGGGCAGAATGTTATAGTTAGATATTAGAATGTCTCCTAAAGAGCTCATTTATTAATATTCAGGGTTGATACAGTAAGTTATGAGAGATATAATATCATCAGTGGATAAATCCATTGCAATGAATTTATCTGGGTGAAAACCTAGGGAAGTGGGGTGTGGCTGGAAATGGTTGGTCCCTGGGGTTATGGTCTTAGGGATTGTGTTTGTGTCTTTGATTCCCCTTACTTGCTTATGGCCCCTGTGAGTGAGAGCAAAACCTTGAGCTTTCTCTCTCCCTACTTCATGCCACCATGCCCTGAGACTTGTGATACCCAGTCTCACATGGACTAAACCCCAATATCCCCAAGGAAATTATGAGCAAATAAGTCTTCCTTCCTCAAAGTTACATGGTCAGGTATTTGGATTATAGCACTGAGCATGCAGACTAAGACAGATACCCTATAAATAAAAGATCTGCTCTATTTTGGAATTGCAAAATAATAAAAGTAATATCCTTGGAGAAATAATGAAAACTGCATGCATCAGAAAGGCTGTATTCAAACCATCTAAAAGATTTGAGTGGCAACTCATAAAAGAAACAATCAACTATTAGTTATAAACATTAAATTGAGCCCTTAAAAACCTAAAATGAAATATCACAATTAAATCATCAGTATTCCATTTTTATATAGAAGTTGATATACTAATATTTGGTATACTCCAAATATATTTTTTGTAATATGAGTGAACAAATGCAGAAAGGTATTAGAGTTTTATTGTAATGTTTTACCTAGAACTTTAAAAGTGTCTCTGGATTTATGTTTAGCACTTTTACATTTTTTAATTAATATTGATTTACTACAAAATTTACAAATTGAGGTTTTTCTCAGGTGCTACTGCTGAACATTTCCATCTTTTCCTTATGGGTTTCTTATGGGAAATTTTTTACCATCATTCTCAGTCTTGTTGAAAGTGAAGCAGTAATTCCTTTAATGCCTTTTATAATGGAATATAGTCTAAATTAACAGTATTGCACTCACTGCAAAGCATTAGAAATATAAGAAAAATAAATTGTACTGTTCCGTTCATTCCAAGACAGCAATATGCTAAAGCCATATTTACATTTATTCATAAGGTAACCAAAGAAATTTCTGCCATTTAAGGGATTAAAAGCAAACAAACAGACAAACAAAACACTAGTACACTCACAGAAAAATATAAATGCTTGAAATTAAAATTAGCATTAAAACTTAGCCAGATTTTGCCAAATAAGTAATGGCATGCAATCTATTTCATGTTTTCCAAAAAATCACTTAAAAGGTCCCAGAAATTTTACCTTATACTGTCTAAAAATAATTTATAATGAATTATCTTTCTCTGCATTTTTCTGGGCACCTAGAACTGCAAAGAGAAAATTAACATCTCCAGCTCACATTGTTACATTTTCAAGCACATGTATAAATCTTTATTTCACATTGTTCTACCTAAAGATTTGAACAACTTTTAGAAAACTAAAACCCAAGCCAGGCATGGTGGCACACGCTTGTAATTCCAGTACTTGGGAGGCTGAGACTGGAGGATCTGGTTTTGTGGTCAGCTTCAGCTACTTAGTGAGGCCCTCTGCAACTTAGTGACACCCTGTTTCAAAATAAAGAATAAAAATAGGTCTGGGGGTATAACTCAGAGGTAGAATGCCCCTGGGTTCAATCCTCAGTACCACACACACACACACACAAAAACAGTAAAAAACAAAACAAAGCACATTTTATGGGCACCTTGGAAATCTTTAAGGTATAAATAACTTTTTTACCTGAAACTTGTTAGTTTAAAACTTAAACTCTATTCAACATCCAAATGATTAAAAATTATCAACAAGAAGATATATAAAGCTAAACTGAAGAGTAAGAAATACTATCCATGGAGCAGGATCACTTTAAATGCTTACAGAAATGGTCTAATTTCATAATCCATGGATCATAGAACATTAACGATACACTATTCCTGGACACATTTGAAATATTTCAGCCCACTAGATTAATATCAGGGTTAAATATTGCAAGGCTTTATATTTAACCTGTTTAAAATTTGAATAAAGCTTAGAAAGAGAATAAGTGGGAAATGATGTGTGCTGGATTCTCTACTATGCAGTTTTGCACAATTGTCTTCATAAAAAAAATTCTACCAGCAAATACTCTTATCCTCAATTTGCAGATGATTAAACTGAGATTGGAGAGGTTAATGAACATTCCCAAGACCAAGCAATTAGCAATGGTTTCAGCATTCTAACAAACATCTGCATGACTGTATTTATTCTGAAAATCACATATATTCATTAAGAGCTAACTCTGGAAAATGCTCTAATCCTCAAAAAAATAATTTCAGTAAGTACTATATTCCCATTTTATAGTTGAGTAAACTGATGCTTCATCAAGAAAATGACATTTCTCAAATCCTACAGCCAGTCTATAAAGGAAACAGGATGGGAATCCCACTCCATTTGAATCCATATACTATCCTCAGTCTTATCAGTATTAAGAGAAACAGATTCTGGTGGCTTTAATTCAGTTGTTTCCTAAGAACAAGTGAAAATAAATGGCTGCACTTTAACTCTTGGTCAAGGGGGCACACATTATTAACCTGCACTTAACCACTCCCTGTACATACTTATATTTCTACAAAATTATCTTTCCTAATTAAAATGGAGATGTCTTCCATAAAACACAAATAAAACACAAATGATCTTATACAATTTTACCTGAGATTTTTAAACTGTATATTTCCATTACAAAAAAAATATTAAGAAATGGAATTTGAACCTTTAAGCTGGGCAAAGGGAAAAGATGGAAAACTTAAAAGCTAAAATAGAAAGGTATATCATAAAAGCCCTCATAAAACAAGACTGGTTCCCACTAACAATAGGGAATTGATAGGATATAATCTTCAACTCACTGGCAGTTTCAAGATATAAGTCTTCCAGAGTAAGTTAGATACAATGACTTTCATCCAAATATGGTAAGCATCAAATGGGTTATGGGGTGAATAAGAAATTTCCTCATATGATTGCCCCTAGTCACAGGATACACTCCATTGGTCATTCAACCTCTCTTTCAACTTTTGACTTATTGCAATTCAGGATACAGAAAGCTAAAAAGTACACTTACCTCATTCCATTGCATTATAGTTACAATTTAGAATTATATCAATAAGAATTCAGAACCTTCCAGTCACCAGTGGTGCATGATTTGGATTCACAGCTACTTAGGAGGCTGAAGAAAGAGGCTCACAAGTTTTAGGTCAGCCTGAGCAACTGAGCTAAACCCTGTCTCAAAAAAAAAAAAAAAAAAAAAAAACTGGAATGTAGCTCAGTGATAGAGTGCTTGCCTAGCATGTGCAAGCTCCTGGGATCAACCCTAAGAATTACAAAAAAACAAACAAACAGAAAAAGAATTCAGAACCAAATTAAGTGGGAAGAAATATATTTTGTAAGGAATCAGGTTTTGCAGGTGCAAATCATAGTGTATGTGGTTAAGAAACAGAACCAACAGTTCTAGCATGGGCTCATTAATCCCTTTGTTGTAACTATGGTACATTTTTTTTTGAACAACTGATTGGGAGATTTTCTTTGGGATTTTCTAATAGAGGAAGAAGTTCCCATCTTGGGCAAGTGTTGTGGTATTGTTCTGAGTGTTCTTCCTGTAGACACAGCCTTAGGACTCTTTCTTGCAGTCTTTACAAAAAATTTGGCAAGGGATAAATTACATTGATTAATTTATTTCTGATTAAATAAGTGAGAATGGATTCTATTATCTGCAACCAAGTTAATCCTGGCTGCAACACCCCTTCTCCCTCACTCTCACCTGCCCTCAATCAAGCCTGGTGGAGTGAAGGTGTAATGTTAGCGCTCCTGTGCATGCTCTGCATCTCCACTCCCCAAAGGCACGCTGTTCTCCTTAGCATCACCTGTGTAACCTGTGCCCAGGAACAACAACTTTATTCTACAATGACAAAATAAACATCATAAAATCTAACTGTCCAGTGGGATTGATGTATTGACAGATCATCTTTTCAATCTAAGTATTATCAGTAAATGTATGAATTTAAGTGATTTTTTTTCAGTTCAGTAATTTTAATGGCAGACAGAAAAAGGATGAAAAAACAGTAGTACATTGGAAACTGAAGAGAGAAGTAGCACCTGCAACAGAGTATGAACAATCATAAGTCATGTTCGGCTACCTGGAAACATTAAACAGAGCTGCATGAAGCATGCAGGAGTTGCCCTGCAGAATTCATAAAGACTTGCTTGTGTATTCAGCTGAAGGTAAGCTCTATTATCAAAGAGCTTCATGCTTAGTATGTAAATTACATTTTAATAAATAACTTTATGAAGTTTAAAAATAAAAGTTTGCTGGGTTGTTTGCTTTTTGTGTGTGTGGTAGTGGGGATTGAACCCAGGGGTGTTCTACCTCTGAGCTACATCGCACTACATTGCTGAGGCTGTCCTCGAATTCATAATCCTCCTGTCTAAGTCTCCCAAGTAGTGGGATCATGGATGTGTGCCACCAGGCCTGGAAAGGTTTTCTGTTTAATAATCAATTATGTTACAAGTTCATCTATTCATACAAAGTCAAAACCAATATCTACAAAAGCCCATGAATACTTGGTTTCATCCTGACATAAATGAGGATTTATTGAACAATATTTACAATCAATACATTTCATAAGCAGGAAAGAACTGCATATAAAATACTAAACTATATGTCAAGTGAAATATAAATTAAATTCTTACCACAAAATTGATAAATCATAATACATGTCAAAAATAAAAAGCATACAAAAGAAGATGTGTCCCTCTCTCCTTAAAAAATCGATTCTTCAAGTCAGTGAGAATGGGGAAAGATATTTAATTTGCGTCAATATTGTTCTTAATTTTTCCAAATATTCAGACTTTGTACATTAGGTCTCAGGTGACACTTTGTGCAATTCTTCAAGTAATATTTTTATGTAGCTAGATTAGAGATGAGCAGGACATGGAAAGAAATGGGACCCCTGAAGCTTGAGAGACCACCATCACTCCCAGGGCTTCACTCAGACAGGCAAAAGCAGCACTGTGGCATCAAAAGAGATGGAAGACTCCAAAGACTCCAAGCCATTTTCCACTTGCAGGAATGGACCAGATCTGTTCGTTCCCCTCCCCCCTCTTTCTAACACGAATATAACTCCCTTCATCACGGCCACTCTTCTTTTATTACAGTGCCCCCACTTCCTAAATAAACCTTATATTTCTCATTGGTGCTTTCTCTTTGAGGTTGTTCTCTCAGGAAGCAAGGACTGAGAAAGAGAGATTACTGCCCTGTAATATTAATTTCTAGGGAAATCATTAGCAGCTTGTGTATGTGTGGAGGGGGGGTGAGGGCACCAAGTCCTACAATTCTCA